>MQVO02000070.1:0-73337 GCA_001986395.2 Irpex lacteus
CTATAACGTCTATATCCGACCTCTACTAAAAAACGGAGTTGGTTAGCTAAGAATTATCCCTCACTTTGGATTCATGTTGACGCTGCCTGGGCTGGTATCACGTTGGCATGCCCCGAGTACAGAGAAGTCGCGCAGCTGGACAATATCAACAAATTCGCGGATTCTTTCTGTACGAACTTTCACAAGGTATAGTGCTTATCACATGCGCCCAAGTTGCATCCGAAGCTAATAATACCGTCGACCGAACAGTGGGGATTGGTCAACTTCGACGCATCCACGCTGTGGGTGAGAGATAGAAAACATCTTACAGATGCCCTAGATATCACAACCCGAGTTTCTACGTACAAAAGAAGGGGATGCGGGTATGCGATCGGACACAGAACTTCCGCTTTACGTGTAACTCACGGCGTTCTTCAGGAGTCGTGATTGATTATCGAAATTGGCATCTCGCCCTTGGCCGTCGTTTAGGTCGTTGAAGATATGGTTCGTACTCAGAAGCTACGGAGCTGAAGGGTTCAGGAACCATATCCGTCAGGTAGCTGTTTTACAACATGATAGAATCGCGGCTGACGCCATGTTACTAGGGAATCGAGCTAAACAAATACTTTGTCTCGCTGCTTCGCTCCTCATCGGATTTCTCGCTTATCACAGAGCCTTCATTTGCGTTATCCGTCTTCAGACTTACACCCCCATCTATCGCGTCGGCTGTGAACGACAAGGAGAAACTAGAAGCGATCTTTAATGATCTCAACAAAGGATTATTACACTCGGGTTTCTGGTCGGAATGATATAGCATTAACGCAGACCAAGATGAACGGCACGTTTCTGTATTAGGTTTGCTATTGGGGCGGCCAGGACGCAGAAGACGCATATCGATCGTGCATGGCAGATTCTACAGGAAGAGGCTCAGGCCACCATCTTGTCCTGGGGAAGTAAAGTATGAGAGCTGTGGGTCAGGCCGCGTAGGCTCCATGATGCATGTATTAGACGATAATCTTACCTCAGGCAACTATCGCTCGGATATAACAGTGTATTTACTCAGTATACTAGACTTAGGATTTTTCCAGCCTATCTGATAAGTAACGAGTTAACGAGATCTCGACTCGGGCGAGCGAGAGATTGCAAGCGTCTATCGTCTGATGCGCCTCCGAATGCGATCGCGTTGAGTCGGCGCTGGGATGATACCTGCTGCAACTCCCATAGAGTCCCATATTACTCGGGTGATAGCCTCTACTTGCTTGCTTGTATACGACCGCGGTTTCTTTCAATGGCGACTGTTGAACCGCCAAAGTCATCCCAAAAGCAAATCGAAGGAAAAGGAGCGCAAGTCGCGAGCATCCCAGAAAGGGCAGTCAAGCTCAGAGCGATTGAAGACAATCGTCCGTCGTTTGCCTCCGAATCTACCGGAGGTGGTCTTTTTGGCAGAGCGTACAGCAATGGGTGACCGATGAGACTGTGACTTGGAAAGAGTACTATCAAGGAAAATTGAGAAAGAGGTGCGCATATACTCCGCAGCTAGGCATGTAACATCGCTTGACGAGGTGAAATGAACTCAGAATTAACAAGGAGAACGTTCCATCACGCGCATATATTGCCTTTAAGAACGAAGATATTCTAGCTGCTTTTAGTCGTGACTATGATGGGCATATATTTAGGGATAAGGCTGGTACGTGTGTGAAGTTACTACAAATCATTTGTAAGCGAGTCCTTAACGTCTTGTGCAGGGAATGAATCCATTGCGATCGTTGAATTTGCGCCATTCCAAAAGATCCCAACCGTGAAGGGCAAGCCGGATAGTAGACTTGGAACTATCGAGAAAGGTACGTCGCTGCGTATCCCCGTGTATCATAGCCAACATCTGCGACAGATGAGGATTTCATCTCGTTTATGGAGTCATTGAAGGCGCCAGAGGCGAAACCATTTGATGAAGGCACTCTGGAAAGTCTGGGTTAGTACGGTTGAACTTGCGACTTCTGTAACCTGCTGACGCGCTTTGGGGTCCAGTTGCGGGCATCCAGCCTCCTGCCCAACCAACCACAACTCCTCTGCTCGAGGCTCTGAAGGAACAGAAATCTGCCCAGAAGGACAGAGAAGCTATCCTAAGGAACCACGCTCATTACAAGGACCTCAATGTTGCTGCAATAAACGCCTCCGCTGGGTCGAAGCGCGACGATGGTAAGAAGAAGGCAGGCCAATCAAACAACCCGGCCACTAAGGGAAGCGAGGCACCTCAAAGCAAGAAAGCTGCGAAGAAGGCCGCAGCGGCCGCCAAAGCAGCAGCCGCTACACAGCCATCCACCTCCGGTGGTGCACAGGCAAAGGACAAGGACGCCGGTGCGCAACAAGGTGCAGGTTCTTCTAGCCAGCCAACGAAGCCGAAAGCAGCCCCTCCTACACCCAAGGCACAACGTATCAGAGAGCGAGGTAATTCGAAGAATACGACTTCGTCTGCACCGCAGGCTGCAAAGCCTCGGCCTCCGTCCCCCAGAGAACCACCACCGTCGGTTCTAAAGCCCAAACCCCCCACACCCGAACAGGTACCTACTGCTCGACCTGCACCGACTGCCCCTCGACGAGGGCGACCTGTTCTGGGACTTGGGTCACGTCAATTCGAAGCTGCATTGAGTGGCGTCGTGGGCGGCGGGAAGCCTAAACGAGAGCGAGAGAAGGACAAGGAAACGCTGCCGTCTGCGACGACTGCTGGTGATGCCTCGACGCCGGCCTCTCCACAAATTCGACAGAAACAAGTTCATCCTGTCCCATCTACAGCTACACCTACGATTCTACAACGTGAAGGACAAGGAGTCCAGAATCCCGCCGGCATCATTACAAGGCCTTCGGAGGTAATCACACAGGCACCACGGGAAGATGGAGCAGGGGCCGGGGCTGCGGCTGGAGGAGCGGGTCGAGGTCATCGAGGTCGGGGTCGGGGTCGAGGAGGGCGCGGAGGTCGGGGAGGCTGAAGTTCGACCGACATTCGCGATCGGTATCGGTTCGAAAGTCGACCTTCTTTCTGAACGACTGAAATGAACAGAACCCCTAACGGATCAAAGGAGTAAGACCACCGAGGCTCGGATGTGGTCTGAGTTCGGAAGTTCGACTGCGCTGCGTACGGTTCACGCGGATGTACAGGGGCTAAATGAGATTTGCAAGACGATCGAGGCCCGGGACTCGGTACGATGGAGGCATAGTGAAGTTCTGTCATGTCGTGGAGACCCTGGAATGCTGGGCGGCGACGAAATTTTGTGAGGATTTTCGGCGTGGAAGTTTGGGATGATCGAGAGCCGTGTGCTATAGTGGTGGTGGCGGCATGGTGGTCTCGAGGGTCAGATATCATGTGGATTGGATGTCATCCAGCTATTGTGTTGTGTAGTGCTACAGAAGGACAGATGTCGCAGAGCCGTTAGTGGTTCCAGAAATACAAACAATTGTCGGAGTGCTAGCTTATCTTCGTCCGGTTTTTTTGCGGATGGCTTCAAGATGACGCGAGAATTTCTAACACTGCAGTTGCCAAATCAAGCAGTTGCTAGCGGCGCTATGAGCGGAGTTTACCGGGCACTATAAATTTTCTGACATCTGCCTCGCGCATTTTGTTGTTCGCGCAACTCGTTGCAACCTCCGCCGACCTGAGGGGCATATTCTCGGATGCTACGATATGGTGAGTACACGGTTTTGGTCATATATTCTGCTACGTGCAGTCAGAAGATGAATACAAAATCACATATCAAGCTCAACAGTCTTATGGATCGTAAAAACGTCCAGCTGCTGACCCATTCTGCAATACTGAATTTTTCCTTCTTACCGACTTGTATCAGCCCCGATTCTCATGCTTACCTCCCTCTCTTCTAGGTCGCAACTGTCATGTACACTGGGTCGTATGAGGTCAAGGATGGAGATATGCGTGCACGATTGCTATCATGTATCGCAGTCGTGTGGCCGTAGGCCGCGTATTGAGTAATGTACTATTGTAACTTTACTGTAAAATTCGTGAATGAATGGCATGCGTAAAACATTCGCATCATGTTATGGTTACGAGCAATCACTTCGCCACTTCGACTCTCTTCAAGCTGCGGTCCAGTAATACTTACTGGCTCTGCACTGAGCTCGGTGCTCAGAGTTCTTCGCTTCGTCCCAGACAACACAGATTGACACTCAAGAACGTGTAGCATGAGATACGATGGTGATATTAATACACGATGGCCAGATAAATATATGGGGTTCCAGACGAAAAGAGAAGGCTGTTGTCTACAACGCGGTCCCCCGCTCGAAACTGGCACGTATCTCCGTGGTATACTTGTCGTAATAACGAGCGATCTGTAGTGGAGACACATCAGTATCAGCCACAACCATGCAGAATCCACGCTTGAAACCAGGATCACCACCACACGCACCTTCTTGTTGAACACCTTGTTTCGCTCGTTGATGTATGTGATGTCCCCGTCGTCGTCGTTGTTCCTCTTTCTGGAGAATTTCTTCTTCTTGTCGATACTGTAAGATACGAGATATACTTCAGTGACTCGGTGCCGCAGGGATGAACCCAAGTTTACGTACTCGGCATTGAGTTTACCAATAACCCTATCGATAGCCTCCTCGGTAGGCTTATTGTCGGCGTACAGCAGGCTGTTCGCGTCTCGGTATAAGCTTTCGGCCGCCAATCGTTGCTCAACACTCGTCGGGACAACCTGCTCCGATACATGCGCTCAGATCCAACACACCTCATGAATGAAGCAAGTGTTACGTACCGACGAACCCTGAGGGTTGAAGTTGGTAATTGCAGACGAAGACGAGCTGGCTCCTTGCTTTGACAGCGTTCCAGGTGCCAAACCCAAGGCAATCTCCTTCTGCTTGTTGTACGCGGCGAGGTCTGGTTTGATATGGTCCAAATCCTTCTTGTACCGTCTCCGAGCAGCGTCCGCATCATCTATTGTGAGACACAAACGAAACGAGGTGTATCAGCATCCGGATACTTCAGTCCACGAGGATTCGGCTCAACATCAACACAACGTATCCTCGAGGTAGCAAGGTAGACAAGGAAATACTCACTGTTGAACTCAAAGTCCGCCCGACGAGCTTTGCGAGCCAACTTCTTCTCCCACTCGTCGTTCTCCTCGATCGTGTAATCCCAGTTCTTCTGTCGCTCGATATCCTCACCACGGTCCTCTGCGTCGGCCTTTATTCTGAGTGTTTCAGCCAACTTGCGCTGTCGCTCAAGCCGTGCAGCTTCCCGAGCGGTGACTTTCTGCTTCGCGCTTTCTTCCACTACGTCTGCACGGTTTGCACGCGCAGTTGTACGCTATAACGACAATT
The DNA here is from genome assembly GCA_001986395.2 of Irpex lacteus. Taxonomy (NCBI): domain Eukaryota; kingdom Fungi; phylum Basidiomycota; class Agaricomycetes; order Polyporales; family Irpicaceae; genus Irpex; species Irpex lacteus. The sequence continues at coordinate 5,308 of MQVO02000070.1, forward strand.
GATAGATGATAAGTATATTTCATGCTTCGATAAGCGACATACAACATACCATGCGCTGTCTGAGCTTCTCCATCTTTGCTTTTCGCTCTTCTAGCGTCAGCTTGCGCTCCCCTTCCGCCTCTGGTGTTCCCTCTGCAGACTCGTCCACTGCAGGCGCATTCTCTGCGTCTGTCATCTTCTCCACAAACTGTTCTGCGGCCTCAGCAATAGCGCTCATTCTTAACGTGCTTCGGGGTGTTGAATTATTAAGAACGAGGTAGAGCGTAAGATAAGTATGGATGTGAAGTAAGGTGGCACGGACTTGGACAGTGAGACGAGCGGCTTGAGCTCTTGTTTACGTAATTGTTCACTACTCCAAATAAGGTAACCACAGTCGATCAACGTTGGAACAGACTGTTCGTCTCGAACCGCCACCACTGTATTTCTGCGACACCTCTGAGATCCGACTCACTCATTACAACTCACTCTCCTTGTATCACGACTCCTTTTAATCTCGGACCCAACATGTCGGCTTACGCTCCTTACCCAATCTCTGGATTTCTACCTCAACCATACATTTCTACTATTGCGCACACTACTACTGGATTCAGTCCCTCTGTCTCTGCCTCTTCTGTTGACACGGCACGATACTATACACTGGGAAAACGCCAACGACTTCCTGAGATTGTGGTTGAAGATACTTCTCTGGACGCGACTGTCGATGCGCATCCTAATTCTCTACTCAAGACTCCCTCCAAACGCCTTGATGTACGGAAGTCTGCGCCCTCCGGATCTCCTGTTATGTCCTGGCTGGACGAACAAACCTTGACGAACACACCTTGCACTGCGCTGTCTAAGGAGAAGGCCTTTTTCTCGACACCGAAGCGTGATCTTCGAAGTTCCAAGCTGTCAACCACGATACTCACTCCTCCCCATGGGACTGTACCTCTGCCTGTCTTCAGCAATGACAAGTCAGTTGTGGAAGATTGTCTGGACAATACGTTGGAGCAAGACAGTTGTATAGAAATCGAGCTTACCGAAGATTTGCCTCTCGAAGAGGCCACCACTCCATCTAGCCCGAGGCGCGCTCCGAAACTACGACGGTCCAACGGGAACGATGACCTTCGCACGATGTATCATCTCACGGCTTCTCCGCTTCCCTCTTCTGATGCTGGTGTTCAAGAGCTGTCGTTCGACGAGCAATTGACCCTGGCCATCTTGGCTGAAATGGACCGAGCCCCCAACCGATTCTTGGCGCACCGTCGTGAACCTGTCGCGAAATCCAGGTCGACGTCGCTACTGAGCACGCTGGGCAATCTGCTGCGTATTGCGAGATCTCCGGTGTCCCGTGTGTGGTAAAGGCTCTCGGATGCGCCCGCTGTCTCTCACGACCATGCCGGTCCCGAAGACGTGATGAGGAGGAGGACGAAAATAGCGGATACGACGGTTATTCAGAGCACCCACCTCACAATTGTTATCGTGTACTTCTACACTTCTTACTTGTCTTATGTATGGCTGTAAGCACCCCAATGAACGTAGTAACAACCCTAACAACCTCTTCATAACGAATCATAACGAACTCTTGATAGGCGGCGGCAGCGCTATGGTCCAGGCACGACAGTCAGGAAGGGAACAACGAGAATGAGACTCCGCCTGATCTGATCAGACTATAAAACCCGACCGCCCTTCATGCGTATGTTTCTCTTCCGTTCTTCATCCACAAACTATCTCTCGTCGTTACCGGCCTCGTCGCTCACAAGCGCACCTTTCGCTCTCTTCAACCCACATTCCTTTCTAACCAAAGAAACCCTCTCAGCCATGTTCACCGCTCTCGTCACCCTCGCCCTCTTGGCTCCCTCTGCCTTTGCAAACCTTGCAGTACGTGCGAAGGGGTCATAGCGGCGTGTGCCTATGCTTACATCCTTTTTCGTGCAGTTCACCCAGCCCGTTGCTACTTCCTCCTGGGCGCCTGGTCAGACCGTCAACATCGTTTGGCAGGACGACAACAACGGCAATAAGCTCACTGACTTGGGTACTGGCTCTTTCGGTATCTTTGTTGGTGGTACTACTACTCAGGTGAGTTATTTTGTTTATCAACGACATCTTTTGCTCAAAGTTGGTGCTGTTAGGCCCAAGTTGTGCACATTGCTGACTCCGTCAATGTTGCAACCACTTCCCAAATTAACTTCCAAGTTCCTGATGGCTTTGGTCCGTCCTACAACGGCTAGTACGTCAAAAAGTTGATCGTATTGGATAAACCCTTTCTGATCGCGTCTATGTCTGTCTATGTACAGTTTTGTTCGTTTCACTTCTGACAGTTGTGTTGACAAGACCACTTCTCTGAACTTCCCCTGCGAGGCCTTCTCCGCCAAGTTCGCGTGAGTAGCAATTCATTCCCTCATCTGCTGAATCGTGACTAACTGACGTTTTAACAGTGTCAACAACTTGAACGGCAGTTTCAACTCGACCATCCAGCAGATCGCTGACAACGGTTCCAGCTCCTCCGCGTCTGCTGGTGCCCCCGCTGGCAGCAGTGCAGCTGCTGGAACCAGCGCCACCGCGGCCGCCACCTCGGCTTCTTCCCATGCTTCGAGCTCGGGCAGCGCTCACGCTTCCTCTGCTTCTGCTAAGGCCACTGGTGCCTCGGCTGCCAACGGTGCTGCTGGTCTCTTCGCCAGCTCTGGTGTTGTTGCCGCGGCGGCTGCATTTGCTGGTGCCATGATGCTCTAAGTGTCATGACGGGTCCTTTTCTTTCTCGTAACTCGCTTTTCTGTCGTCTGCTCCAATCTACCTTCGATTAGCATATCCTACTCAAATTCATTCCAGTTGTTTCCTCTGATCTTGGAAATGTTTGTCTGCTCTGGGTTCGTGGAATTCTTCCAACCTATGGTCCTTTCAGCTCGTCAGACGCTGTACGCGTACATGGCACTACCTTTAGATGGCACAATATGCCAATTTGACGCGACTTACGACGTGACATGTATACACGCCGACTGGCCTTAGCTTACGTTCTTTAATACACGGAACTCGGACTATATCTGCTTGCTTAGCCACTCTTGCAGTGCTGGTATGGCATGATTCTTGGCGAGTCTACTATGAATTCCGCTATTCAATCCGAAAGCATAGAAATGGCTCGTTCGGATGTCCGACGCTACCCCAGCATTCCCAGGACGCCACCGGTCAAGTTACATACCCCTCTCTCACAAATACCACCTCGCAGCTTCATCCCTCACGCTCAGTAGCAGCGTGGGCTCGATATTCGCAAGATAACAAGTATATCTCGTGCCTGCTAAAGCCCGAGTCCGAAAACGCCCTGACCGACCCGGATTCAGTTGGCACATATGTCAGCAGGTGCTGGAAGAGCGACCACACGCCTCCTCTCTCTCGTTCAACACTGTCACGGTCCTCGATCAAGTGGTCCTCGATTAACTGCAACTACACTTGGAAGCTTAAGAACGCGTTCGATGACGACGGTGGACAACCAAACGACGGGTGCGGCAGCTCCTGCTGGTGCTACGACCAGCACTCAGGCTGCACAGGCGGAGCGACCGAAGTATAACTTCCCTGTATCGGAGGTGCCGAAGAATCCGCTTGGAGAGGGGCGGTATATCAAGACTGCTGCAGCATTAGTCATAGGGTACGTTTATTCTTGTGAGACTGTCGCGGTGTACGAGGAGGTTGACAAGCGTTACACATGCAGAGACGAGATTCTGAACGGCAAGACCTTGGATAGGAACTCGAACTATTTCGCGAGGTACTGTTTCGAACAGGGCGTCGAACTGTGAGTGTGATCCTTGCAGCTTTGAGTGTGGCACGAGCAGAGTTGTGACTGTTGAGGAGATAGGAAGCGAATCGAGGTTATTGCGGATGATGAAGATGAAATGTACGTCCCACCCAGGTTTGCTTTGTTCGCATAACGTTGCTAACAGGTGTGTGCGATAGTGTCGAAGCTAGCAGACGAATGGTCAAGAACTATGATTTCGTCATCACGTCGGGAGGCATTGGCCCTACGCACGATGGTACGCCTCTCCGACCTTCGCCCTCTCCCTGTACTAACCGGTGCTTGTGAACGAAATCTAGACATAACCTATGCATCATTGGCCAAAGCGTTCAACCAGCCCCTCGTACATCACGAGGAGACCCTCCGCCGTATGGCAGAGATGACTCGTACTCGGCCGGATATAGCCAAGCAAACGGATGAGCAACGCGTCGCACGAGAGCGTATGGCGCTCTTCCCCGCGCAGGCAGAGGTGTTATATATTGAGAGCGAAATTTGGGTGGTAAGCGCAATCCCTTCGACTTTACGGACAACATCCCTAATTTAGCTTGTTATGGATGCTATATAGCCCGTAGTGCGACTACAAGGCAAATTATGCATCTTCCCTGGCATACCGGGATTGTTTAAACGGATGCTTGATGGCTTGACACCTTACCTGCCGCTTCCACCACCGGAAGAACGTCCCTTCAGGCAACAGGTCTTTACATCGTGAGTGTTTTCTCGCCATATAATGCTTCTGATGTATCATGGCTTGTATTTACTCAACAACCCTCCACCGGCAGGAAACCGGAATCCTCCATCGCCCCCTACCTCACCGAACTTCAGGCACGGACGAAAGGCGATGGCATTCGCGTCGGCTCGTACCCGTTGCTCGCTCAAGGCGTATACGTTTCCTTGATTGGACAGAACAAGGAGGCCGTGCAGAAGCTGGCGGAGGAGACAGCAGCGGCGTTGGATGGGAGGCTTGTTAGTGAAGAAGAGGCGAGGGAGAAGGCGCGACAGAAGGAAAAGGAAGCTGTGTAGATGTGGTAGGTGATAGGAAGATGGGTCGTGATCAAGTGTGTTAGGTTGTATGAATATAACTCGTGTCCTCAGATGATTAGCTGGCTTTTCCAGTACCTCTGAGGAGTTCCAGTCTTAACGCACTCAAGAACCTCGCCGGAGAGATGGAAATTTACCGGGATGTAGCTAACCACACATTCAGCTACGACCCCGGCTATATACGAACTGAATGCTCCTGGGCCAGACTTCGGCATCGGTGCAGCGTTGGAAAAGCACTACGTGCCTGTTATTTGTGGGTAGGTTGTTTGTTACACTAGAGGCGAAATTGGCAGAGCATTCTTCAATAGTTCCTGGGCATGCCCAAGAGGCTGCCTGAGCGAGAAATCACTGAAGCACTCAAAGTAACACGAAATGACTTATTTACTTAAGCTGGTGGATGAACAAATGGAGACGATTGTCATCGGACTTGGATTCTTCAGGAGAGTATCGTTCAATCTGCGAGGAGACATTCAAAACATTCTCACCTGGTTAGAAAAGTCAAAACAGGGAGCTGTAGAACGTCCACTTGCTCAAATCCTAGAATACGAACATCGTTGACACTATTTGTAGGACCCTCCACCGGTTGTACAGACTTTTTTCCGCTACTGGAAAGACTCTTTACGGCCCTTTGTTGATTTTTCTGGATCGATTCTCGGTACTCGTAAGGCAATAAATTTGTACTTCGACCTATGAACTGTGGCATTCAAACCCTTATACTTTCTGGAGGACCTAGGTAGCTGGGTCGCACACCACCAGTATCTGGAATGAAGTGTAAGCCGATGCGTCAACATTGGCGTAGCGCGATAGCCCCACCTATGACAATCTTCTGCACGATTACCGTGGGTTCGATCATCCAAATCTGAACAGAACAAGCGTTTCAGTAGTCATATCCTGAATGGTGAAGCTTGACTATACCTTCAGCGTATGCGCTTCTGGAGCCAAAGGGAAAGTATTATTGACAAAAACGATGTTGTTCGCCTGGTTACTATCGTCAATTCCGGCCAGAGCCTTGCCACTAGAATGATGCTCACAGCAAATCCATCAAGCCCGTCCCAGGCGTCCGGAAGGTTGCCTGGAATTGCAGAGGGTATGAAGTAATTTGTCTGCGGTTCGCCTGAATCGATCGACACAGCGAATCCCACAGGTCGATCGTCACCATTAGCGTTCAAGGTTGGTGACACTAATGTCGTTACGGTGACATTCCCACCGCCTGCAATAGTGTTGAAGGAGAAGAAGTCATACTCGCTTGATGCATACGTTGTCAGCTCGGTACAAAACAACCCTACTAATCTAGCCACGTACAGACTGGGACCAGAACCTGCGGTAAAGTTCTGTTCACCACCACCACGAGGGAAGGGAGTGACGGCAGAAGATATGCACCCGTGGTTTGGTAGTTCAACCCAGGTAATACCATCTACGGTCGTGTTTCTGGATGCATGAGCAGCTTCGATCGAAATACCCCCGTCACCCTCGACGAAGCCTAAACACAACGTTAAGTATGCTTCTGTTCCAGAGATACGAGGTTAATGAACACCTGTGAAGTTTGACGGCACGGACGTATGATTCGCAATGAATATGATGGCCTGCGACTCCATAGGTTGATTAGTTGCATTCGCTGTGAGGCTGATCTGCGCATATCCAATGTCGGGTACTTGACTCCAATCTACGGAGGCGAACACGCGTATCTCTGGGTTCTGCAAGCTTATTGAGCCTTTCGAAGAGGAAAGCCTGAGCCAACTAGCATTCGTTGTCGCCGAGAAAGTGAAAGAATTAGGTCCACCCGCTCCGATGTCGATGAACACATTCCCAAGTGGGACGAAGCGGTCGAAGTTGATGACGGGTGTAGAACAGGAGTATCCGAGCGCACAGTCGTTGGGATTATCACCGGGCCTACATATGAGTCAAGAAACATTGAGCATTCATGGGGTGGCAGTTTGACGTGATATTTACCATGCTCCAAGACTATTCTCGAGAGCGACCCTCATCGGACCGGGCAGGGCTTGTTTTCTAGCCTGGACCTTGGTGATCAGGGGAAGCCTAGACGACCAATATGAACCTAGCTTTCATGAGAATAAGAGCTCACTCACGTATTCGCTTGGGGCTGTTGCCAATAATAGTACATGACGTGTGTCTGATCCATCATGTGGTCCCATTTTCCTAGAACAGCTTTGTATACTGTTGCACAAAAACTGAGTTATATGTGCTCACCGTTAAGTAACTGATGGTATTCTACTTCAAGATCGTAGTCTTGGTCGAACAGGGCTTCCGTTTGATTTGCGAAGTTGTTGGCGCTGAGTCGAGCCTGGCTGGCTCGCAAGTTGTTGATCCCTGCTGAGATCCACATATTGGCGAGCGTATACGTGGCTTGGATCGGATGCTGAACTAGCTGAAAGAAAGCTGCTTTCTTCTCCGAAGATATCGAGTTATATAGGCGAGTCGACGCATCACTCATGTTCTTCAAAAGATCCAGTGCGCTCTCCGCTCTATATGGAGGTGAGTCTTGTCGGATGTTAACGCAAAAACAGAAGACGTACTCTCGGTAGTTGACCAAACTATAGGTCGTTGAATTGAGAAGTTCCGGCTTTCTCCTGGCATTGAAGCGTGTGACGTTGAATATAAGTTCCGTGACTTCTTGAGTATCCGCTGCAGAGAGGTCGAATTCTCTCTTTGCCCAAGCGCTGACGAAAGAATCGATATTATCACGGTTCCATATGCTGGAGTTCCAGCCGAGTGCCAAGAAGAATTCTGTACTCATTTCGTATGGCTTCAAGTCTCCCACGTTCAACATCCAAATGCGAGTGGCGTTTCGATCGACGGCGAGCGACATTTGTTCCCATATCTGGATACGCGGTCAGTAGTTGCTGTCCGTAACGACAGATGATGACGCTACCTTCGTTACTTGAGACGACTGTGTAATTAGAGCGTCAGTTAAGTTCATGGCGGACGTGTAATTAGATGCTCTAGTACCGTAATCCATTTATAATCTCTTGGGTCGCCCACCTGCAGCATACTTCAGTGAGCCATACATGCGTAATTGAGCTGCTTCCGACGTACATAGTCCACCTAGAAACGGAAGTCAATGGTGGGAAAAGATGGACAACGATAAGTGATTACTTACATGATAGTATATCCCGGCGCCCCCGGTCCTGTTTCGCTCACTAATAACAGGGAATCGTCGGATGTTTCCCCAGCTACCCGCAGATGATAGGTAATGTGAGATTATTCTTGTAAAGGGATGCGGCAAAAACTTACTTGTCGTCCGTCCAGAGTAATGTCACGTCGTCAGGAACCTGCATTCCAGCTTCATAGTACCCTTGAACTTCTTTGTCTGACAATGTAAGGATAAGCTTCGGGACTTCTCCGATGTATTGTTTACTTACATAGACACCACATCTGCGGGATAGTTGTTACGTCGGACGTATTGAACACGCTAGAAAGAATCTGTCTTTGGCCTGTGATCACAGCTTCTAGCCCAGGTATATCCATGGTAGGGGATAATGGCACTTGCGAAATCGTTAGAACAGTCGACTTCACGCTCGGTCAAACGAGTTCTCTTACAGTCACCCAATCCTTTCAAGACCTCAGTACTTCCTCGTGAAGCTAAATCGGACAAAATTACGCACCTCGCATGCCAAGGGTGAATACATTCTCGAAATTCTTCGCCCGTTCTGCACCAACTGTCCAGAACTCGGTAACACCCTGACGATTGGTGGTATAATTCCAAGCGCCTTGACCAAACAGGTTCCATTCGATGGGGGTACTACGCATCATCGGCTCCTCGTGGCTAGTGCCCATCACTATACCATACCAATCTGCGAGAACCTGACTTTCAGGATCGTCCACGGCAAAAGCACTATATAGCATGCGTGATCGTTAGTCACAGTAGATGACCAAGAGAGCATATCATCACCTGCTCCAAATAGCTTGAAGGATGCATGAGTAGCGGAAACAGCCCATTCTGAGACTATTACGCACCTGGCCACAGGTAATTGCCCTTCAGACGCAGAATGAGTTCGAATCTGATAGGGCATGTTATGAGAAATACTAAATCAACCATAAAATCCTCACAGTTTCGTGTAGAAAAGGTGATTGAACGGCGAACCCGTGAGGGGCGCGCCTGTACCATTAGTAAACTTCTCCATTGCCCAATTCTGTAATGCAGGTTGCTCGTCATTGAGAAATATTCCACGATACTTGACTACAGGCGTGCCATGTGAACACCCAGACGAAAGGACAGATACGTCGGAGTGCTTCGTCGCAGGCACGTCCGCCCACCTATCAGAACGATGCGTCATTAAGGCATGATATTCGCAAATGAGAGAAATCAAAGGCGCACCAATACCACGGGGATTGACCTAAGCCCTATGTGAGTACCATGGTCATAAGCAGATATTCATAAACTCACCAAACTGTTCGGAGTGATCATACAAGGCGAAGATAGAGCCTCGCTTGTCAGACCCAATTACCACATACGCAGATCCAACGCCAGGAAGGGGATTTTTGACTTCCCGTGCCATGAAAGACTCCCAGGAGCCTTGAATCGAGGAGACGTTCAATTGTGCATGAGATACAACTTGCTCGATCAGAGAAGATTTCCCGAGAGTGCCAACAATAATCGCGGAAGGAATCTTCTGCGTGCCTTTAGCAGTGACGTTTCGTAACGATGGTTTAACTCCAGTGACAGCCTGGATATCCGAGGCGAAATCGAACGCGGCACGTTGGACGCCAGGCCAGTCATCTTCGGATAGAAAGATTGGGGTAGCTCGGCCGTCACTGACGATGGAGAACGCTTGAGAAGATGGTTTGAATGTTACGCAGCTCTGTTGCCCAATGGCTACTGCGGTGCGCACGCCGTATAGCAGTAACACAACTACCAGACGATACATGGTGAGCATAGCGCGGGCAGCACACAATAGTGAATGGTGCATCCGGTTGACTCATATAGACATAGTTCTTCAATAGGACGGTCCGCTATCGCTCGTCCACCCATCCATTACCGTCATATGGTCTTGTGAGACGACCTTGTGACGAAGGCATCGTCGTTGACCTAAGTAAAGAAAGCAGATAGAAGCTTAATGGCGGGAAAGAGAAGTAAGGGCGTCCTTACGGGGATCGTAGAATTGAATGCGGCACTTGGGTTTTGGCGGTGAGTAGCGGTGGGCTTCCAACACGTTTGATGGCGATGACGTTACTGTATCGCGGTGCGTTGTAAGAATAGACACAATGTATCCTTCGCAAAACCTGAGACCACTTTTGTGAGTGTGTATATGCAGGCCACATCTGTATGCGTAAGTATGCTCTAATGACTGTCAGGTGTTCCTTGAACTTTAGTGTACCATTCAAGTTCAACAAGTCTGGAGAGCACAAGTACGTGATATAGTGAGGTAAAGTTTCGATATCGAACGAATATTGACTTACCTACCTCGGACACTGCACTCTGAGCGGACGACGCATCTCCAACTTGCAAAACTTGTTGGAACTTTGCAGCAATGGTCACTGGCACCGGCAGCTCAACTTTCAGTCCTCTAGCGCTCCTTTGCCACGTGACGCTCGACGCCACAAGGGCAGCGGCAACGCGGAGCTCGAGTCTCAGATCTCAGATCCCGCCTTGACTCAGCTGGCCGGGTAGCCGCAGCGGTACAGTATGCTCATCATTTTGAGGACTCGGACTGTACTTACTCTGAGCATGTATGTCAGTGGTGTGCTTGAGCCACCACACAAAAGCCAAGATGACAACTGGTATAGCCCCCAGGTAATGCCCAATAAGTAACGACAGACTCAGGCCCCGACAGGGGAGTCGGGACAGCATGTGGCGCCAGGACCCCAGACCACTCCCGTGCGCTTAGACAGCTCAAGCCCGGGCCCATGAATGCATCACATGTGTTGGAAATAATAGATAACATCCAGTATAGCAGTTAATTATACACTTCGTGTTCAGAATAAGACCACCTTGCATTTATATACATGTTGCAACTGCCAATTCTCGCAACTTCTCCAGGCGCGCGGGAGTGGTCTGGGGTCTTGGCGCCACATGTCGCCCCTGCTTGGATTTGTACTCGAAAGCGCTGCCGCGAGTTGGCAGCAGTTCTTGCTCCCAAATTTAGGCTCAGCATTCGTAAGTTGTATCTTGAAGGAATACCTACAAATAAAAAACTTGAACTTGTTTCAATCGTCCCTCACTGGGATCGAACTTTCAGCATACAGAAGCGCCAGTGGAGGCGATATTCATCGTCTATATTAGGTTTAGATGTTCATTAAACGCGTATCACCATTCAACAGAGAGAGCTTTGCTCCGAAGAGCAATGATCTTTTCACACTCGTGTCTGTCGTTATTGATTTTGCTGTAAGGATTCTGACGTTGATGAACTCAAACGATTCCAGGGAACCATCATTGGGGCGTCGTCCGCTGCTGCTTTATGGTGCGTTATCCCGTAACGCCAAGCACTGGACGCGGGAGACTCCTATCATGGTTAGCAGGTACTGTAGCTATTCTATCGTCTGAAGGCCTGTATTCAGTGCGCAACACATTCTAGGTACGACTACCAGGTGACGTCTACGCGTTTGCTTTGACAGTTTGCAACTCATATCGTGTCCTGAATCAACACCAAATGGGACGGTAATATGACATGTCTGGCCTCCGTGGCACGACCAATGGAGTCTTTCGCGCGCCGGAAGATGAATGTTACAGCATATTCTACGGCTTCAGACATCCGCACCGCCACGCGTTCAACTCAAAACCCTCTAGAAATCAGAGCAAGCGTCAACAATGCATGCCTTACGACGTAGCCGACACCTCGTGAGCCGACGTTGTAGATTTAGAGTACCCTCTAACGAATCACAGAACACCTACCTACCTTAGAGAGCCTTCTCACCAAGCATTCTCCTGTGCGGAACCGCCAGCTTGCATTCAATGCCCGTTGACGCTGTGGAGCTTACTTGTCAATTTCTGTCAACGACTTGTGGGATCTGAATAAGGTCTGAAATTGTGAGTCGCTCACAACATTTGCGTGCGGTTTCTCATACCTCCGTTCCCGTGTGATGCATCATGATGCACGTCATAGTAAGTATACCAGAAAACGCCATGAGGCCGGGACCCTAAAGATATTCACTGGAACGCTAGGTATGTCTGGCGTATAAATACAGCCCCATTACCGCCTAGTTTCTGTAGTCCCAGCACCAGCAGCAGACTTTTCTCTCCAACTTGAAGCTCTCAGACATGTTCTCTCGCATCTCTACCATTTCGCTCCTCGCCCTCACTACCCTTGCGGTCGCCACACCAGCTCCCGCTGAGAAGCGTTGGGGCTCGCCCACTACCACCCCGGCCACGACGAAGACGGTGACAGTCACCGCTCCCGCCACTACTACTACCATTGCTGCGGGCGACTGCAACACCGGCTCCATCCAGTGCTGCGACAGCGTCGAGAGTGTAACTAGTCTCCTTACATTTACTACATGTGACTGTCTCATAATGTGACTGCGGACAGGCCAACTCTTCTGCTCCCTCGGCCATCCTTGGGCTTCTTGGCATCATCCTCACGGACCCCAGTGTTCTCGTTGGTCTCACCTGCTCCCCCATCTCCGTCATCGGCGTTGGAAGCGGTGACAGTTGCGACGCTCATCCCGTCTGTTGCGAGAACAACAGCTACGTAAGTGCTTGTTCGACATTCGAGTAGCGTCGTCTGCTTATATGGTTCGTCAACAGGGGAGCCTCATTTCCATTGGCTGCATTCCTGTCTCTCTTTGAGTGTCATGACACTGAGGTCAGTATTCTTTTGAGACTCTATCCAACCGAAATGCTAACATACCAGCTATAGAACTTGAAGTTGTGGCGCCGCGTGGGTCGGTCTCTTCGAGATTCGGAAAGTCGTGTCTTGAATGGTTTGAATACATAACTGTCTCATCTCTTGTTCGATAGGATGAATATATGATTTGCTTCTTCGCATGACCTTTTTGAGCTTCAAGATCTCAGTAAACTCTACTAGTAGGTAGTTTTAAATCCTAGTCTAAGTGTTGTTCCTTCAAACGTGAGATTCAGGTATAGCATACTTTGACTATTAGCTTTACCATGACCATAATGAGGAATTTGAACGGAGGAAGAGGAACAGGAAAAGTTTTCGAACAGACAAATAGACACCGGAAAGAGCCGAACCACCAGACAGCATTGCTGATGAAACTCAGGCAAAATTCACGTATTGGTCAGTGAATGCTCGCTCCGTTCGCAATAAATGGACGACATCTTTGACATGGACGCGACAGTGGCCCTCGTGCGCGGTGACAGCAGTTTGCAAGCGATACAATATCTTCTCACAGTTTGAATAGGCTATATAAAGACACACAGTACGATCATACCAGCCCGATTTCAGCTTTATTCTCATCTGCGATCGGATAATCCAAGTAGCCCTTTACAGCCTCTGCAGTGTAGAACGTGCTTCGATCATATGCTGCTAGAGGCAAGTTCTTTTTTAGGCGTAGAACAAGGTCCGGCTATAAGCGTGACCAAAAGTGAATCTGTTTCATTACCGGATTCCACGGTGAATAGTACGGGCTATGCTCACGTTGGATATGAAACGTCTTCCGAACGCAATGAGCTCGTTGTCATTTTTCTCCGTCATGTCTAGTGCAAGGGCGCGATCGTACCCTCCCGTACTTACATACGGGCGGGGTGCCCAAATCTGGCGAATGAAATCGTTGGACTGCACAAGCGACAAACGCAGGGCGTGAATGAGTGCCTAGCATATATCCTGAGACGCCATGTACATACCTCTCCCTGTTTTACCTCTGTATCATATTCGCCATTTACGCGAGGTTCAGTGACGTGAAGATAGGCCATATCAGAGTAGCGAGAAGCAAGTTGTTGAACGAGGTAGGTGAACGTCGGAACCGGGTCTTGCATGCGCATCTCTACATCGTATCCCAGACGTGTTAGCCACATACTCAGGAATTTTCCAAAGTGCATCGTACCGTTGTATTCTGCCCAAGGTCCTATCTTAATTCCCATCCTTCTTGCCCCAATCGTTCGAACAACGGCATCGATAACATCAAGCGCGAATCTTGCTCTATTTTCGATAGTTCCGCCGTATTGATCCGTACGTTTGTTGGTGACATCTTGCAGAAATTGGTCGATTAAGTTCCCGCCCGCGGCGTGGATTTCGACACCGTCGAAGCCAGCTTTGTGTACGGCATTGGAAGCTGCAATGGCATACCAGTGAACATATTGCTTGATTTCTAATCCACACATCATTAGGATTATTTTCTCGTCTCAGCAGTTAGAATTGACAGTCACCTTCGGTCGTAAGCGGTCGAGGTGTTACGCGTTCACCCTGAGCAGATATGTACAAAGCTGCGTGTTTGTCCGATAACTTGACGTCTGATGCGGATACATAAGGATACGGACCCTCATCCTCCAACACAGAAGGGTCAGCCAAGCGACCGAGTGCCCACAGCTGCAGGTATATGAAAGACCCTTTGGAGTGGACTGCATTGGCCACCTGCAGTGTAGAACGGCAAGTCCCGCGAGTACGTTGGATGTTTCTGTGAGCAGTGTGCAGATGGCCATTTATATCGAGCGCACCTCTTTCCAGATGGCGATCTGCTCATCGTTCCAGATTCCAGGGACGTTGTTGGCTCCGCCGGCCTGAGGGGCAATTATAGTATCTTCGGTTATAAGCAACGTCCCGGGGGTACTCGCTCTCTGTGAGTAGTACTCCACAGCAATCTTGTTGTGAACGTGATTCTTCTTCGCGCGGATGCGAGTGAGAGGGGCAAGGACGATACGATGCTGAAGAGTGAGGTTGCCGACTTGGACGGGAGTGAACAGCTTGGGAGTGGCCATAGCGTTAAGAAAGTAGTGGGGCTAGGACTGCTGCAGGAGGGGAGTGCAAGCTTGCGAGGTCTGGTGAGAGTGGGCCAATCTTTGCTGCGTATTTATGCGCTCCAAAAAGTGCAAAATAAGATTAGTTATATTGTACGGTGCCTGGTTGAGCAAAGGACGGCCACTGGGCGCCTTACCGTTCTCAGACGTTTCGATTTGTGTGAGTTTATGCATAGCGGTCGGTCCTGCAAAGAACATCAGTATAGCAAATCATGTAGGCGTCCACAGGTTTGTCAGCAGTGGTCTAGCCTTGCTTCTGATTTTTTCCAAGGCTGTTTCATCCGCAGTGAGACCGCTGGTCGTTCGTTATTGGCTGATCTCATACGATGGCACTGCGCAGGAGTCGTAAAATGACATTATATGAAATGTAATTTAGATAACCAGCCACGATACCATCTAAGAACCTAAGCCAGACAATGTCAGATGAAGAACGATACGATCAATGCTGGAGCTTCCTACTGGCAAATTTTACGGCTAGTCTGGCACATCGTAAACCGTTTTGAACACATGATCAGCCTTTCTCCCCGTGTGCTTGATGAAGCCCATATAATCGAGTTCGTGAAGAGCTCTCATGAACCGTGCATGCACCTCTCTTGCCCAATTCTCTTCCTCATCCTCATCGTCTAGCTCGTCGTCCGCTTCGGCTGCTTTCTTCTTCCCCTTGCCCCGTCGTTTCGGTTTTACGGCACTAGCATGCTTCTCCCTTTGGGTATCAAGGACCACCGCGAATGACTCGTAAAGATCATAGATATTGATCAGTCTTCCTGCTTCCATGTACCGCCTAAACAAGATATTTGTGTCAGAAAGCTCCCAGAGTTCCAGAATTTCGTTTGCCGGTTCATCGTCTGTCGTTTTTTCTGTATCAGCGCCACTGGACAGGTACAAGGTCCGATGCGCTTGTACAACATCGGAAGGACAAAGTAGTGCATTGACGATAGTTGCTCGAGGAGCAGGATTAATCAGCTAAGTCCAGGAAGAGTGTTAGTCAGCGATCGGCAGCTGGATAGGAGCACGTCACCTCGGAGGGAAAGAGCCCGATGCCCGTACTCCAGATATTCCATAGAGGTTGTTGGTTCAATGGCGCGAGACGATTTCTGTGTAATGCAAAGCTAGTCAGATTAAGAGCTAGGCCGTATTGACCAAGACTTACTCTACGTAGGACGAAAACCACTCTGCGACACTTGATGCCACAGTAGAGGCCTTCTTGACGACGGTGGGCTCTTCGGCCAAAGTCGCGTTTTGAGCTGCAATGTTTCCCCTTGCTTGTACTAAAAACTCGCGTGTCTCTGTCTCGCTCTGCCGAAGTTCGGCGGATTGAAGGCGGTAGAAGAGTCCGTATATCTCGCCAAGCAGGGCGTCCAGTTGATTGTCATGCAATTTTCTGAACAGTTGAATCGTGTCAGGTTTGCGTCATGAGTACCCAATCAAACATATAGCAGTGCAGCTGACTAACCTGACCATCAACGCCAGGTGTTTTACGTCTCTACCCACTCGCCCACGGACCATCCGACCCATGAATGTAAGCTCTGAGCCCTCTTGCCCTGTAGTAGAGGCAGATGGCTTGTAACCATGGGATAGCATGAACCTCTTCACGATTCTGATAACTTGGTACCCGAGCCGCATATGAGCCGCCCGTTTACGGAAGTCGTCACGGGCGCTGTTGAGTAAGGACAGCAATCCCTCAAGCGGTAAATGATCCCAATCGACATCATTGAGATATTCAGGAATATCCTTGGGAGACTCGTTAGGAGCTGTTTCACTCCACAATCTGACAAGAAGCTTATCAGCGAGAGGGAATAATGATGTCTGGCGTATGCGTGTAGCCGCCTCTCGCAGCGCGGCATCAGAGCCGGATCCATGAACAAAACTGGTCAACGGTGCTTCGAAGTGTCTGATATGAATTATCTGCGAAGATTGTGCATCAGTATGACATATAATATCAAACAGAATAACTGCAATTCACTTGTAGGATGGTAAGAGTTGCGTCAAGAGAAGATGTATGGCGTGAGGCAAATTCGGCCAGGAACTCAAGAGCAGCAGGGCCTAGTGAGATATCCGGTTCAAAGTCTGGATCGAAGAACGTCTAGCAAAGGTATGTAAATTCAATCGCAAGACCGTGGAAAGTTAACGTACCTTTTCAATTATAGTGTTGACGAGATCTAACCCTGACGGCGCGGCATGAATACAAACGCGTAGGAGTGCCACGATGGAACGGGAATATGCGGCGTGCAGATGAGACATAGTCGACGGTGCGGATGAGTCGAGTAAGAACACTAGAGGGAGCTGGAGGATGTGCTTGCTACCGGTCGAAAGGCGGACAAGTCAGGTACACATTATGTGCAAGGTCGTCTTTCGTACCTGCAGATATAAAAGACGTCTTGCATCACGTTGGGATCAAGCTGTTCGAAGTCATGCAGAACGATTACTAGTTGGGGATGCCAGCCTAAGGACGCATATGTTACGAGAATACGATATTGCTCGAGGGAATTAACATACCATTCAACTGGGACAATGCATTATACCATGCTTTGAGCGAATTTATATCGTAAGGGGCAAGAGAGGTTGCAGATCTTTGTCTTGCGCCACTCGGGACTGCCGTGCAAAACTGAGATTTGGCTCGGATGAATAGCGCGATAACTCACACTGAATGACAAGTTCGTCCTCCTCGTCCTCCTCTCGCCGTTCTATAAATCCTGTGATGATGGCCCTCATCGCGCTCGCCAAGTTGACACAATCCGACGGATGGAAGTGAGTCGCCAGGCATCGACCTTCCTCTAACCCATCAGCTTCTTCTTGAGCCATGCGGCCTTTACCCTTTGCTGGCCGGCGACTTCTCCCGGGATCTTCACCCTTCCTTCTGTGTTCTAGTGTGGCGACTACGTCTGGTATGACCGATAGACCGCCAGCAGATGCTGTAGGAGGTTTGATCCAGCGGATCTCTTTGCTACCAAACCTATGACTACTCACCAGACACAGCGACCACGGGCAGCTCAGTGGAGGGGAGGCCGGGTAGAATATCCTTTGAATACGCGTCGTAAATACTCGTCTTCACAGCAGATACAATCGGAGCCTGTAAGTCGCGTATGATGGCCTAGGACGACGCGACAAAGGCGGCATCAGGTGTCAGTACCAGCTACCCACGACTCTACTATGTTGCACGACGCACCCGCACGCGTTCTAAGCATCTTCCCCACGCTATCTCATATGCCTCTAATTGAATGCCGTATTTGTGCTCTGGCCTTCTACCTGTTGATGTCCGTTCCTTGACTTTCCTGGACCGTGAATTGCCTGCGAGAGCAGGTCGATAAACGGTGTCTCCTCAAGCTCAGAGTACCTCACCTGCCGAAGAGGAGGGTTTCGTGAGAAGAATGCATGTCTGTATTGTTGGACTTAGATGTGATTAGTTTTCCATGAATATTGGGTGCACACCTTTGTCGGGTCATCGAGGTCGGAAACTAAAGACATCTTGGCCGCCTGCACTGCGCGCTCTTTCGAGCCGCCCACTTCTTGCTCCTGAACCTGATGAGTGATTACCCCTGCTAAGGCAGGAAATATCGCGTTGCCTGCAGGAACGCGCTTCGTAGACGTGGACATGCTCTCTGAATATTTGAGAAGACGGAGGACAGTCTGAAGTATGTTATAGCAAGAACTTAGAAGAAGCGAACAATGGCAATGGTCTTAGCTGCCCGAGTACAATAAAACCTGGACCTCTCTCATGTCCCAAACTACAGGAAACTACATAGGCCGTAATCAAGCCACTTTCACTTAACTCAGAAAAAATTCCATAATCACTATCTCATATGCAGATGGCGTTGCTTCATAAGAGGGCGAAGTGATGAGGCCCAGGTGAGTTCAAGTATCTTTAGGTTCGCAGGTATGGCCCATTGATCTGCTGACAATGTGGCTCAGGTATCAATGCCATGCAGGACAGTAAGATGCAGCACTGGCTCGTTTGTCTGTACGCTCTAGGAAGAAGCGAGCCAACATTTCCGGGATCTCGTGGCCAACGCGATACGGGAATAAGGCCCGCCGCGCGGAGAAATGGTACTAGCAAACTCATGGCTACGAGTCAGCGGTTTCGCCGTTACTGCCACCACATTTCCGTCTGTTGCAGCAGTGTGAGATAGAATATCCTGCCTTGGTGTGTACATCATCTGGCTATTCTTCGGTATTGAACGCTGATCTTTCTGCCAGTCAGAAGACGAAATATTGTACGGTCAGGAACTTCCATCCAATCTAACCCTGCAACGATCTGGAAACATGATGTCCTACTACTCAACTACCGAAGGTTAGCTCGCAATTCATTCTCTCAAGTCTTGGAGTTCAAGTATAAATACTCGAACACGTTGATCGTTCTCACCCCGGCACTCTAAAGCTTTGTCAGACTGGTGTGACACTATGTATCAAACCCTCGCACGTCTACTCCTGCTTACCGGTATCCTGTCTCTTTCCTCTGAGACCATCGCCGGTAATGTAGTGGACTTGGGCTATGCGAAGTACCGGGGAAACGTTTCCCTGCCCAACGCTGTGGCATTCCTTGGTCTTCCCTTCGCTGAGCCCCCTGTCGGTGAGCGTCGATGGCGCGCTCCTCTTCCCCTTGACACTGCCCGTATCGCCCGGCAGTCGCGAGGGGCTGTTGTAGATGCTACATCATACCCGGATTTCTGTGTTCAAGGCACCACTGGCAGTAGGTCCCTCAGCACGCAGATGAATGTTTCTGAGCTCACCTCATGCTCTAGGTGGCGACGCTGGAGGGGCTGGTAGCGAGGATTGCCTTAAGCTTAATATATATGCACCACTCACTGCCAAACGTGGCGACAAATGTCAGTATGTTCCAAGACTGAGCTGAATTCTCTTCTAATACGTTCGCAGTGCCTGTACTATTCTACATCCATGGCGGCGGTGAGGAATTCTTTGTCGTCATATAAAACTCACTCGTACTTTGACTTAAACTCAGCAATATAGGATATGTCTACGGCAACCCTGCCAACTGGCCATTCTACCATTGGATTAACCAAGTTCCCGACGTGATTGTGGTATCGATCTATTACCGCTTAGACTCTTTAGGATTCCTGGCGCACCCAGCTTTCGTCACTAACCCCGAGCTGGGGGATCTGAACGTCGGCTTCTTGGATCAGGTCGAAGCACTGAAATGGGTACAAAAGCATATCAGCGCCTTCGGAGGAGATCCCTCGCAAATTACAATCAACGGGCAGAGCGCCGGAGGGTCTTCAGTGGAGCTTCATCTCGTCTCACCCAGGAGTGAGGGTCTATTCTCGAGGGCCATCGCTCAGAGTGTGTACCGTGCACCATTGCCTACTCCAGAACAGCAGGAGGTCTGCCATCCCTAAGTAATGCCAATAAAAGCTTACCTAGTTCGAACAGCCGCTGTTTAACTTTTACGCTCAGAAAGCGGGATGCGGGACCGGGCCCATATCAGCTCAGATGGCCTGTTTGCGTAACGTAAACCTGACTGCCTTGGCGCCTGCTCAGGACGCTCCTTTGTAAGATTTTCTCGGTCACAGGTAAACAAGCAAGCTGATATCAAGTACACAGCTCTGGTCCGTATAACGGATATCATCCAGCATTCGACTTGAAGACTGTCCCAGTTCGACCCACGATTTCCGTGTTGTCCGGTAACATGCACCGTGTTCCTCTGATAGTTGGGTACGTCCCAGTGTTCTCTTCTACAGTTAGCCAGTGAGCTCACACTACTTGTGATGACAGCGCCACATCAAACGAAACATTGTCCGGGGGCACAAATCTAACGGCGGCACTGAAAGCGACATTTCCAGGACTTACGACAACCGACTTAACACAGTTCGCTCAGCAATATCCACTCTCGGACTTTGACTCCGTCGAACAGCAAGTGCGGGTCGGCACTGGCGAATCACAGCTTCGATGTGCGGTACGTACAATTAGTTCACCTAGAACGATGCCACATAATTTCTCATATCTGGCTATAGACGGAGATCCTAGGGGGCTCGTTCGCACAGCATGCCAAGAGCTACGTCTACAGATACAACACCGCGAACCCTACCGGTGGCAGCACCGTTGTTGAACATGCCTCGGAGAACTGGATGATGTTCCTGGGCACCAATACAGGGTGAGAGAGCAAACCTTCAGCGTCCTATGTAAAATCGACCGGTACTCAGATATACCTTCTTAGATTCAACGGCTCGACGAGGTTCTCTCTCATGACACCCTCAGAAGACGCCTTCGCCCCAGAGTTGATAGCCTACTGGCTGTCCTCGTCCGGTCAGGGGACCCCAACAAGTTCAAACTCGCCCGTGCACCGGCCTGGCCGACGTATTCCCCTTCTACAGCGCGACGTATAGTGCTGACAGAAGGTACGGAGGAGGTTTCGGGGAGCACGATTGAGAGTATTCCTGAGAAAGAGAAGAGTCGGTGTGCGTTTGTTGCGAGCAAGGCTGGGGCACAGCAGAATTAACCTCGTAGCCGAGAGTCCCAGTCGCGGAGGACGGGAAGACTATGGAAGCACTACTTCGACTGTGCTATCGTTTAGGAGATCGTATATGAGATCGTATATGAGCGATACTACACGGAATGATCAGATTTCAAATGCGTATAAAATACAATTCAACAGCACAACAGACAGACAGACAGACAATATGACGAAAGCAAACTAGACAACTTTTCTTCACTACGCTCCGTCAGCTCTCCTAATAACCCTCCTCTCTCGTTCCCCAACAACCTTGACCAACCCCTCCTGCTCCAGCTCCCTAACAACCTCCTGGAACTCCCCAGCAGAGACACGTATACTGCTCTGACTTTCCAAACTCTTATACGCATCCACCCACCTGACCCCCCTCGCGCCCGCGCCACCCTTGCCATCCAAAAGCGCAAGCACAGCCTTCCTCATATCCCCCCTCGCCCTCCTCTGCGCCCTCCCAATCCCCGTATCCAACAACCCCATATCAATCTCCCCGGTCGTCGGATCCCTCGCACTAGTATTAATCGCCTCCCTCATCAACCTAAACGCCTCCCTCACATCCTCCACCTCCACATACCCAGAGAACCGCATGCGCGCGTGCGCCTCAGACAGCCGGATCATGCTCTCGAGCTGCCGTGTTGTCGCGGTGATGCGCTTCTCTGAGGAGCGAGGGTCTTCGCCGGCTTTGCGGAGGGTGACGTAGGAGCGGACGAGCTCGGTGCCTGCGTCTTCGGTGATGGTGGGGTTTATGCGGGAGCGAGCGTAGGTCACGTAGGCGGAGAGTTCTTCTAAGGTCTGCAAGCAGTATGTTTGTATAGATTAATCTCTCAAATGATTATGTGAGTGCGTACCAGAATATCCTGCCCGGTAGCCTGCGGCGCATCCTCCAAATACAGCCCCACAAGATGCTGCGCAAGCTTCCTATCCAGCGCCTCATCCACGTTATCCAGAATGAGGTAGAGCAAGTCGAACCGGGAGATCAACGTCGGCGGCAGGTCCAGGTTCTTCGAGATGGTGTCGCTGCGGTTGTACTTGGAGCCGACGGGGTTTGCGGCGGCGAGTATAGAGGTACGTGCATTGAGGGTTGTGATGATGCCCGCTTTGGCGATGGAGACGGTTTGTTGTTCCTGGATGGGAAGATGAGTGAAAATGGATACATCAGCATGAAGTCGGGGTGCGTACCATGACTTCGTGCAGGACGCTACGCGTCGCATCCGACATCTTGTCAAACTCGTCTATGCAGCAGACGCCGCCGTCGCTCAACACGAGCGCACCACTAAAATAAAATAAAATACCAGTTATTCAGCAAGCAAGTCGCAGAAAGAGAAAACGCTACGTACCTTTCCAAGACCAGCTGCTTCGAATCGGGGTCCCGCGTCACGTACGCCGTCAGACCGACCGCAGACGAGCCCTTGCCAGAAGTGTACACCCCACGCGGGGCGATTTTATGCACATACTAACCACAGCGCCACACCGCCCGTCAGCCACTTTATCACAGCATGCCACGCCAAAAACTCAAAGCTCGATAAAAAGTGAACTCACCTGCAAAATCTGCGACTTACTAACACCCGGATCACCCACGAGCAGCACATTAATATCCCCGCGATACCGAGGCCCACCCGCGCCCCCACCCCTCGCAACGCTCTTATTAGTCCCCCCAAACAACTGCAACAGTATCCCCTTCTTCACGTCCTCCATCGCCCATATCGACGGCGCGAGCGAGCGCGCCAACAAATCATACACGTCCGGCCTTTGACTCAGCGCCTTCAACTTGTTCTCCATCTCCGCACGCCTCGAAATTCTGTTCTCGCGATCCACGGGGTTCTCGTCTGCTTCTTCTTCGTCCGAGCCAACCCCGCCGACGCCGGGGATCCGATCCCCACCTGACCTCGTAGACTTGTCGAGTCCCAACCCGTCATCAGTTCCAAGTCTTACATGCACGACGTCCAAGAACGTCTTGAACAGACTCTTCATCGTCCGCTGACGGGGGTTCACCCTCACCGGCACGCTCCTGAATATACCCGTCACGACGAGCCTATCTCCGGGCTTCGACACATCCACCAACTCATCATACACGCTCAACGACACCGTATGCGGCGTCTGACCATCCGGCACCGCGTCGGGGGTTTCTTGGAGACGTATGACCTGCCGATCGGCGAAGTCGCAGCGATTGTGCACGAGAGACATGGTCCCGATGGAGGCGCAGACGTCCCGGGGGCAACGGGCGGGCTCGTCGATCTTGCCGCGGTCGATCTCGACTTGGACGGTGTGCGAGCAGGTGAGGCAGCGGAAGAAGGCGACTTTCATGTCCGGGATGACGGGGGTTGCGCGGATGACGAGGCCTTTGATGCATACGAGCTTGTCCGTGTCTGGTAGACTGGGGTGTCAGCAAGAAATGAACATTGTAGCGATAAACATTAGCGTTACCTGTTGGGTTGAGTTCTCTCATGTTGACGGACTGCAGTCCGAACGGGCGAATCTTGTACACCTTGCTCATAATCTCCGCGATCTCCTCCTCACCGTCCTGCCCCGTCATACCGTCCATCCCCGCCTGCTGGTCCTGCTCCGCGATCTCCAGCATCAAGTCCTTGAGCACCTGATCCATCGCCGGTATGACTTCCTGCGGATACTTGGCGAGCTGGACGTGAAGCTTCCGGCTGGGCGGATACGCCGCGAGGTTGAGCATGTCCAGGTTCAGGTTCGTCTCGCCCGTTTGGCGCATACGTCGGAGGTACGTTTCGTACAGCAGGACTTCGCCTTCTTCGGGCGACGCCATGACGCGTGTGCGGACCCCGCGGTCTCGGTCGTAGCTGACGCGGTATTTGGGCTTGAAGCCGAGCATGAATTCGCGGAAGGACTTCATTGTCTCGGCTAGGTTCACTGTTGTACCCCAGATGGCGCGTATTTCTGCTGGCTCGTCGGAGGGACCATCGGGGACGGAGAGTTGAGGGGCAGAGGAGGGCGGGAGGTTCAGGTGGCTGCCGTCAGAGTTGAGGTCGTCGTTGTCGTGGGCTGTTCGTCTGACACGTCGTGGGATGGGAGTTGCATTCATGGAGGAGTGTATGTCCCCTCTGCGGTTTCTTGGTGTTGCCACGACGGGGCTCCTGGTGATAGCATGAGATGTGAGGCCAACGTAACATGACGGGTGCTTACGATGGAAAATCTAATGGCTCTGAGCCTGCTTCAGACATTGGCAAGTCAGAATCAGGCGCGCCCGCTCTTCTTCGCACTCCGCCTTTTGCAGGAGATGAGCTGGGAAAGGCCAACGGCGACGAGCTGCCCGCTTTCAAAGCAAATGTTCAGACAATAGGAAACAATTCAAAACCGTGCTACATACGCGCAAAGAGTGGTGTCTTTCTTCTTGGAGTGCTCATCCCCACCGCCCTTCTTGCCATGAGCCCTGGTAGCTCGCCTGGTGAATCTGGGTCGTCGCCTCTGCGCGATGGGGTACCCTTTGCTGAGGGCGTTGCCGCGAGAAAAAGAGGCTGTTGCTGTTGTCTTTGGACGGTGGGCAGAGTCTGGTCATCTTGCATTTCCTCATCGGGTAGGTCTGAACTTGGAAACTTGAGTGGTGAGGACATCGTCGTCGAGAGTGAACTCGCTGCAGATCCAGATCTTTCGAATTGGGTTAATGGACGGGGTGTGACTGTCACGGGGCGCGTTGCCCTGTGACACTCGCGTTTCGCTCAAAGACGCTCACAGCTCGTCGCGATCGGCTCCTGTCGGCTTCTCTACCATTGCCACCGTACTCGAGCAGAGTCGAACAGGCTCGGATATATTTTAATGGACACACTCTCCTGTGACACTATATATGCTAGTATGCCGCTGATCTACCGAGGAATGGGTTTAACCCGGCGACGACGAGAGACGCACAATCCGTGTGCAGACTCGAAGTACGTCGCCCATATCCTACCATTACCTTGCGTTCAACTAGATCCTCAGAACACTTCTCTGCAGATCTGACATTCTGTTGCGTCCAATGAAAGTGGCTTAATACGTGTACACAGGAGTACATGCTTTAAATGCTAACTCAGAAATTTGCCAGTGGTAATTCGCGCACTGGCACATATCCTCGATGCGATTAGTACGGTGCATCCAGTTACTGCTCATACATACCTCGCTGAACACCAAGTATTGGTAAGTCTGATCCAAGACCCTCGTAAGATGACATCTGACAACGATTTTTCTACTATAAAAGGAAAACGTCGGACATCAACGGATTGTACGCTCATGAGAAATCGGCGCATACACCGACATTCGGCGTTGGTGCCAGGAAGGCAGACTTAGTAATCCTTGTGCAATACAGTAGAGCTGCTGATACCGGTAAGTCATCACTTAATCACCAAAGGTCGGTATATGACAACTGTCCCTATCACCAAGGTATATATTGTCAATGCAATATGCGAAACTTTCTACAGTAACATCTCATATTCTCCCTTACACGGATACCCATCTCACTCAGAGTCATGGCCACCCAAAAGCTCTTCATCCCAACCCAAATTGCCTCAATACACTCCACCACCGCGTCGTTCTCGCCCCCCTAACGCGATACCGCGCCTCCGACGAGCACGTCCCCATCACTCACCTAGTAGCCGAGCACTACGCGCAACGCGCAGCCGTCCGCGGGACGTTACTCATCGCAGAGGCGACGTTGATCTCTCCGCAGGCCGGTGGGTTCGCGAATGTGCCTGGGATATGGAATGATGCCCAGATACAGGCATGGAAAGAGGTATGTCATGTGTCAATGACTTTATATTGGTATACGAGTCTCATGATGCTGGTGTGTTATTGTGCAGGTTGTAGACGCAGTCCATGCAAGGGGCTCCTTCATGTATCTGCAACTGTGGGCCCTAGGGCGGACCGCCTCTCCCCAGCTACTCGCGAAAGAAGGGCCGTATCCCTACGTGGGTGCGTCGAGTATACCGATCGCAGGACCCCCCACTGGCATCCCGCCACGGCCTTTAACCATCGACGGTGCGTTCTCACCTCACCTGCCCATGTCCATTTCCAACACACTAACGCTTTCTAAATTCTCACCCACGGCATTGTGGCTCGCGGTAACTAGAAATCAAGCAATACATACGCGACTACGCCACGGCAGCCTCCAACGCCGTACACTGCGCAGGCTTCGACGGCGTCGAGATCCACGGCGCACACGGTTTCCTCGTCGACCAGTTCCTGCAGGATGTCAGTAACGACCGCACAGACGCATACGGCGGCTCCATCGAGAATCGCGCGCGGTTTGGGCTGGAAGTCGTTGAGGCGATCGTAGAGAAGGTCGGCGCGGAGAGAACTGGAATACGGTTTAGTCCGTGGAGTCACGCGCAGGGTATGTAACGTAGAGGTCCCTTCCTTCGTTCATTTTACTTTGCGAGTCCTGAGTATCGACTGAATTGCATTGCATTGCATCGAAGGAATGGGAATGGACGACCCGATCCCCACGTTCAGCTACTTCGTCCAGCAGATCGTCGACAAGCACCCGAACCTAGCTTACCTCCACGTCGTCGAACCCCGCGTATCGGGCGTCGACGACCGCGTCCCCACCGCACACGAGGTATGTCATAGTCATACCACACCCTCTCATACACCTCACCACGTCACTCCCATTACCACGCGCTGAGACGAGACGAGACCTGACGTTCTTTTCTTGCAGTCAAACGACTTCATCCGCACCATCTGGAAACCCCGGCCATTCATCAGCGCAGGCGGGTACACGCGCGAGCTCGCACTCGAAGCGGCGGAGGAAAAGGGGGACCTCGTCGCTTTTGGTCGGCACTATATTCCCAACGTACGTGCTCTCTCAGGCTCCTTGCCGTCACATACATACATCTTACTCATTTAATGTTGCACATTGAATATTTACCGCGCACTGCGCAGCCTGATGTCCCGCTTCGCCTGAAGAAGAATCTGCCCCTGACGAAGTACGATCGGAGCAAGTTCTACGCTGCGAAGGACCCGGTTGGATATGTTGACTATCCGTATGCACCGGAGAATGAAGCGGAACTGGGACGTATTCCGGTGCTCAACAATGATACTCAATAGCCTTTAATCTCTTTAGAGGAGGGATAAATTTACCAAACACGTAGAGAAATCACGTATATTTTATTTTGCTTGTTTTGGTACGGACGCCCTGAAGTTGACTCACAACGAAACAACAGCCTTCCCTGTGTGTATGGTATGTTGAAAGGAAGTGGCAGGTCAGTCTATTTATCGAAGTTCAATATTCACCGAACAACAATATTGACCGTCGTTTGCCTTTCCATCGTAGTGCAGGCTGACATAAGCGTGCTTTGATTACACACCGGTCAACAGAGCCCTCAGGCTGCTGTCGCCATTGCGCATCAAATGTGCACAGATGCTCTGGAGCACTTCACTACCCAAAATGGACCGCATCGGCTAAACGTCGAATAAGGATCTGTTTACTAAGCCGCGTAGATCTGGGAATCTGGCGGGATTGGCGTTTGTAATCTCCAGATGATCGGAGTATCGGGTGTGTATATATGACCGGGCTTGACAGGTTCAAAGTTCAAAATCATATACAGCATACAGCAAATTCCGCATACAGCAGGCATCACCTTCAAGCATGGCTACACAACCAAAGCTATTCACCCCCGTCCAATTCGGTCCCAACACCCTACAACACAGGGTCGTGCTGGCTCCGATGACGAGGTTCCGCTCCGACGACAACCACGTTCCCATAACCAAGCTGGTCGCGGAGCACTACGCAGCACGTGCGGCCGTTCCTGGTACTTTGCTCATTACGGATGCGGTGTACATCACTGCGAGAGCTGGGGGGTTCGCTAACGCACCGGGCATATGGAATCAGGAGCAGATTGACGCGTGGAAACAGGTAAGTAGATGGTGTTCAAGGACAGTGGTGCCAATGCCTCAAGATTTATTTCTTGTAGATTGTGGACGAGGTATACAAGCGTGGATCGTTCATATACATACAGCTATGGGCATTGGGCCGTACGGCTACACTCGAAGTACTGGAGAAAGAAGGGCCCTATCCTTACGTGGCTCCTTCAGCGAAGCTGTATACTGGACTTCCAGGCGTAACGCCACCAGCATCTATCCCTCCCAGGCCTTTGACTATCCAAGGTATGCGTGTTTTCGTATTCACCAACAATAATATACACACATGCTCACGCTGTTTTCCGCTAGAGATCAAGGAGTACGTACAAGACTATGCGACTGCCGCTTGGAACGCCGTGCATCTCGCTGGCTTCGACGGCATCGAAGTCCACGGTGCAAATGGCTACCTACCGGATCAGTTCTTACAGGATGTCATTAACGACCGGACAGACGAATACGGGGGCTCTATCGAGAACAGAGCGCGGTTCACACTCGAAGTAATTGATGCCATCGCGCAGAAGATTGGACCTGAGAGGACAGGTCTGAGACTTAGCCCGTGGAACTATCTGAACGGTAGGCCTTTTTATATATACGCACGGCCGTTACCATGGCTTTGCTTACAAACGGCTCATCATGGTTTAGACATGGGCCTGGAGGACCCCGTCCCGACCTTCAGCTACGTTGTCCAGCAGCTAGCAGAAAGACAACCCAACCTTGGCTTTATCCATGTCATCGAGCCGCGCACGGACGGGTTGAACGATCGCACGCCAGCCCCAGGGGAGGTACGCTCTTTCCACCTTTCCTACACGAAACTTTCTAACGCACCACCTGCTGGCTGTTCTTAGTCGAATGAGTTCATTCGCAAGATTTGGCAGCCCCGTCCGATAATCAGTACAGGTGGCTACGACCGCGAGACTGCTATTGATTATGCGGAGAAGAAAGGATACCTGATTGGTTTCGGCCGGTTTTACACCTCTAACGTAAGTGCTCGTACTTTTGGGATACTTAGGACTGCCAGAGGCTGATTTGTGTGGTGCGTATACTTAGCCTGACTTGCCACTCCGCCTGAAGAAGAATTTGCCTCTGGAGAAGTATGACCGCAGCACGTTCTACACTCCTAAAGAGCCCCGGGGATATAACGACTTCTCTTTTGCTCCTGAGAACGAGGCTGAGCTCGGTAGGGTCCCAGTATTGGGCGATTTATGAGCTTCGCTTCGTAGTAGCCATTAGACGAGCAATTCTGATTCTGTGTAGGAGTGGTTTGGTGGTGCTCGCCGGCGCCGCACAAATGTAATTGGACAGTCGTAGGAATGGTTGCAATTGATTCCAGTTGGTCATTCATGAAGATGCGACAAGTATCCTCAATTAGTTATACAGGAAAGCAGCATGGTGATCATCTCGACGTAAACGCCATCTATCTATATAAAACTCTACCGTACTATGTATCACACCGTCTACAGTCTGCAGCATTCCGGTGTCGCAACGAAGGTGCTTCAAAGCTTGGTAAGAGGTACCTTCCCGAGCTCCGCTTCATTCTCGGGAGCGAAGGGATAATCGATATAACCCCGAGCCTCACGAGCGTTGTAGAACAAGCTGCGGTCATACTTGACCAAAGGGATATTCTTCTTGAGGCGAAGTGGTAAGTCGGGCTACACTGTTTATCAGCCAAGCATTGACATAATCACGGATCAACAATGCTTACATTGGAGATGTAATAACGCCCGAAAGCAATTAGATCGTCTTTCTTCTCGGCGACTTCAATAGCAAGCTCTCGAGTGTAGCCACCTGCACTGATCAACGGACGAGGTTGCCAGATCGCACGAATGAAGTCGTTCGACTGGACAAATGAACGTCAACTTCAACGCCGGATAAATTATGTAGGGCATTGACTACATACTTCGCTGGCTGGCGCATCGCGATCTTCACTTCCTTGCACTCGAGGTTCCACAACGTGAATGAAGGCAAGGTTGGGTTGCCTCTTCGCAATCTGCTCGACGACATAGCTGAATTGAGGGATTGGATCCGGGATCCTCATGTCTACAATGGATCGATCAGTATATCATCGTATCGAAATATGGGTTGACCATACATACCGTTGAAAGCGCCCCAAGGGCTCAGTCGTATGCCTGTTTTCTCTGCACCGATCTTCCCAACAACTGCATCGATGACCTCAAGGGCGAACTTAGCATTCTTTTCGATCGATCCGCCGTATTCGTCTGTACGCTTATTGGTGACTTCCTGGATGAATTGATCGACCAGATAGCCGTTTGCGCCATGGATCTCGACACCATCGAAGCCAGCCCCGTGAACAGCATTTGATGCAGCCGTGGCGTAGAGTTGCACATATTCTTTGACCTCTGCAAATTTGTTAGACAGTGTTAGATGCAGTATAGAGCTGATATGTCATATGTCGCACCTTGAACAGTCAGTGGGCGAGGTGGAAAGGGCTTATTGGTCAATGGGACATCCGAGGCGGAAACATAAGGGTAAGGTCCATCCTTCTCGAGCTGTTCGGGTGATGCTGCACGTCCCAAAGCCCAAAGCTGCAGGTAGATGAAAGAGCCCCGCTCGTGCACGGCATCTACAACCTAACGACAAGGGTGATTCCTTCATGAACACAACATTCGAGGACAAGTTTGAAAGTATGTCTACTTACAACTTTCCATGCAGCTATCTGCTCGGGGCTCCATATACCAGGAACAGATGGATATCCACCGGCCTGGGGAGCGATGAACGTGGCTTCGGTGATCAGCATGGTACCGCGCACGGCGGCGCGTTCTGCGTAATGTTCTGCGACCAGATTGGTAAGAGGGACATAGTTATCGTCGGCACGGAATCGTGTAAGCGGTGCGAGGACGACACGATGTTGAAGCGTTATATCCCCTACTTTCACGGGCGTGAAAAGCTTGGGCTCAGACATGATGGCTTGCGACTACTAGGGTACGGAGTGAGGGAGGAGGAAGGTCTTGGAAGATCTGGGGAGAACGATCCCACAACGCCACAGTTTTATATCCCAAGTGCAACCGTTACAGTACAGATTTACTCACGTGTATGGTATGCCTACGCATGAATTCCGAGTCATCAAGCGTCTTCGCGCCGTAGGCGGACAATGGCGAGAGTATGGACATTGGTATCTGTCCCCGAGCCTGTTCTCATCGATGATTAGTCTACGCTGTAGAAATAGCACATGCATCCGGCTTATGGATCATCGTGCCTTCCCCATCTTCCCCACGACCGCTTGAACTTGGCACTGAGAAGCCTTCGTCATGGGAAAACTCTGCATCGATGGCGAATGCGCGGTGTCTAACGCCACCCAGGGTCAGCTTACATAGCAGTATCACGGTCGTGTACGAGAAAACACATACATTTATGAACCGTGATCGGCATTCACGGTCTCGAACGTTGAGATCGTTAAGACGTTGACGCGACGCGAAGCATGGACAGACAACACTCTTACGTCCACTCAACGTTGAACAGAGCTCTGGCGTACGGGATGCGAAGGAGAAAGTTTTACAAGCGTGTCACTAGTACTTACATCGTGGTAGGACGTTGAGCACAAGTCACGGTCAAGTCAGTGTCAAGTCGCGCCGATATGTGTAGGAAGGGTTATAACAACAGACGCCTGCTAGCTTCCGAGTACGCCGGGAAGGCCACAGTAACATACAGAGGGGCCGAAGAGAAATGAAACAGATCTAAGGAAATTGTATGTCACAGCTTTAAATTAGACGGCGCATTCACTTCTGCCAGAGCTCGTAGTCCCAAGCTGGCCAAAATGCATGGACGGACGAAGGAGTCGTGCATAAGTCCGGCAGTTCCATTCGTTGTCGGTATCCGCTAACGTATTCCTCGAAGAAAACATTCGGAACAAACTCTTGGAAGAGGGCTACGCTGCCGCGCAAAGTGTCGAACGCAGCGGTGGCAGAGGAGGATGGACTGTCCTGAACGAAGCGCAACGTGTCTATACCTCTCCCCTTCTCCCGCACCGCTTTCAAGAAACTGAGAATCGAATCCTGATCCGCTGCCATCTGGTAGTGCAGCTGAAGTTCGCTCACTGCGGGGAATAACTCAGCGACAAGGATGATGTTGAGCCAGGCGGGAATATCTCGCTTGAGAACGAGTGTGGTCACAGCGGTCATAGCGTGCATGGTCTCAATGGCCATCTCCGATGTTTCTCGTTCCAGCAGGTCTGTGACTCTGAGCCACCACCAGAGTTCACGAATTGGAGGCTGATGCGGTAGAACAAGACATTCGAGCAAGTCGACGAGACCGTCGGTGAGAGCGCGGAAGCTCGCTCGCCCATCTGTCCCGATGATATGCCCAGGTGGCCACATAGGTCCTCGCGTATCGCCGATGAATGCCCCAGGCTGCAAAGTCCCGACGAACAGTTTGTCGACAGGGAAATAGTGATGCTGTCCTGCGGCCTTGAAGTGGGTCAGGATAGCCTCGTAGGGGAGCCTCGCATAAACGACGGCATGATTCTCAGTCAAGCGAAGCTTTTGAGCTAGTCCGAGTACTGAACAATAGTTGGAAGAGTAACTCTTCACGTGGATTCTCCGGAGTGCAGGAAGGTTGATAGGAGGCAATGCGTTCAGAGTGGCCGGTATATTTTCCCAGGAATCATGCTGAAGGTCATGCAGCACAAGATCCTCAAGCTGCGGATTAGATGCAAGGAGTTGGTGCAGGCTTTCCATGAAGGTGACACTCAGCCTTTGGTGGTCCAACACCAGATGGCGCAACGTGCGCAATGAGGTTGTTTTATCAATCCACCTGAAGTCTGCCTTCACGACAAGCGTCTGTAAGCGAGGCAGTTTCCATTCGATGATCGTGTTCGCCCCCGGGCCAGTCATTTCTCCTTGCAAGCCGAACTCTTCATCGCGATCCGATGGCCAATCATCGAACCTCAAATGCATGACATGCAGCACCAGTGTCTCCAGCTGCTCGCCTTCCTGGACGATATAATCCGCAATCTCGATGTCAACTCCAACCACGCGTAAGTCACGTATTCGGTGGGCATTCGCCAGCACATCACGTTTCACTGAGTTGTGTAACAGATGTCGGTGATCTCCCTGGATGTAGAACCGCAAAGGAATGGCCCTGGCTCTCGAGAGACTCATCGATACGACGTTGCCTTCACTGGAAATCGGGATGTTTGGTGGGGAGTATATATAACTCCAAAGCTTGGAAGTTCCGAGAGCAACTTGCCTCCAATACTGGCACACGGAATGAATCTTCGGCCACTGAGGGTTCTTAAACTCCTCAGCCCCTAGATTCACTGGGGGTGGTTCGTCCATCGAGTACTCGAATATGGCACTGAGGATCTCCGAGGGAAGACGATTGATCGGAGCCACCAAGTTACGCAAGGGTAGAGTCTTCCGCACAAGGCTCTTCATCTGGTACAATGTCTGGTCAATCTACCGAAGGTTAGCGAGCTGTACTTTGGCAATTCACTACGTTGGCGTACCTTCTCGATATTCAAATCAGGAGCAACACTGTGGAAACATTGTCGGATGATGAGCGCTGAGCCTCTGTTGCGTTTAACAGTGACAGGAACGTTCATACCTGTCCAACTGTCTTCCTTGAGAAGAAAGCCATTCGACGCATTGGACAACGTAGTTTAATGAGTTCTCCATCTTCCCCCGATGGAATTCGAACGTATTACCCTGGGTGGTCATTTTTCTCGACCACTGTTACCTACCAGACATATCAGTCCTGTTGCAACGACGAAAACCAGCGGACCTTAAGTTACTTACTTGATAAAACTTGATAGTTCTTTGAGTATGGTGGTGTCTAATTGACTCGCCCTCAGCGATTGGCGCCCATTTTATTTGCAGTTGTTGGGCGCCCTGGCCATCCCACTGAACTGAGATCGCCCTTTGATCGTCCTACTAGAGGCAAGGATACGGAAAGGCAAGACTGGTGCAACAGCATCTCTGACCTGTCTCATACTCTGGCACTGTACTGTAAGTACCTTTCAACCCTGAGTCCGGCGCGAGATCACCTGCCATTCGACGTTAGCTTGAATGTTCATCGCAAGCGGCATGTTGACATCACAAATCGCAACTTATATCCGTTAGGTACACACCAGTACGCCCTGGTTGATCTACTAGGTGGCGACTCAGCATTCCTCAAGGCGCGAGGCTGCCACAATGTCTGTCGACCTCCCCGACGAGATTCTGGACGCGATCATGGCTGATCTGTGCACATGCGAACCGGATAACTTCTGGGACTTTGCACAACACAAAGATGCGAAAGCGGCTTGGTCGGCGTGCTCTCTCGTTTGTAAACGATGGAGCAACATCGCCCTGCCGCACCTCTTTCGGTCGATCAGGACTCAGATCTCGACATCACACCGCGATAAATCATGGCTGGGACCGCTGATATCGACGCGACGATTGCAGTTCTTCACACGTACGCCTGAAATAGCGAGACACGTACAGACGTTGTATCTTCAGGGACCTAAGATGCAGTCTTACGTGCTGGATACGATACTACAGGCTTTGCCATCACTACGGCGTCTGGTTCTGCGTGACGTCGTCCTTGAGGACGATGTTACTGCAAGTCCCTCGACGACTCAACTACACCATGGTGGCCATCACATTATCGAGGAGCTCAGCTTCGACAACGGCGAGTTTGAACCACTTGAATACGGCAAGACCATCGCCCATCTATTGTCCCCTTTTACAGAAGTCGGCGAGTTCACTGTAGAAGATACCAGGGAGGTGGACTGGCATGGCTTCTCTGAGGAAAACATCGAAGCTTTTGCGGCTGGTACTACAATCGGCCATACTCGTGTTCGTAAACTGCGATTCGATAAATCGGCGTGTGTCGACGAGACCTTCCTCTTCACCGCTCGGTATCTGCGCAGGATCGGCGCCCTCAAATGCCTCACCCATCTGTCTTTCCATCTTCTGTACGACGGTGATAACTGGCGATCGTTCTTCGATATCGTGCCGTCCTTTGCTTCCACGCTGATAGGGATATGCATAAAGATCAGCTGCTATGCGGAGAGCCGTGGTATGTTATAGAAGAATTTACTCACTTTTCTCGAAGCTCACCATAAACATAGTTATCCCGTTTACAGATGCCACGGATGACGATTTCACTGTGATCAAACGAGCTCTCGCTGCTTGCAGTCTCCTGGAGGAGATCAGGATATCAGTTGCTCTCCAAATTCACTGGAATAATGGATACATTACCCATCCGGATGGGAAGCAGCTCTGCTTTCCGTTCGCAGACCACGAGGCGAGTTGGCTCGTGGCGATTCGCATCCTGGGATTATCACCGACCAACCGACTTCGCCGCGCGACCGTCGGCCTCGAAGGGATTTCAGTGGATGCTCATATCCTGGCGTGGGATAAGCTCAAGACATGGTGTTCTACTGCTCCTTGTCTCCGAGAGATTAATGTCGAACTCGAGCAGGCATTTGATCAGCGTCCGTGCCTTGCGTACGAGATGCAGGAGTTCAAAGAGATCTTCACCCCCAGGTTTATTCTCCCACATTTGAGGCATATCAATCCTAATCGCGATGCCATCCTACTAGCCGCTCCCAGTGTTATTTTTCGTACATACCGGTGTGAGCATGACGGCTGTCGTCGGTATTATGCAGGGCAGGATGCTGTGGCTTGAAACGACATTTTTCTATTGCCACTGGCGCTATGACTCTTGGATGTTACTGCTACTATCACAACCACAGACAAAAGAAACTTGAGACAAAAGTATCTATAGCCTTAGCATATAACTATACAACCCGCGGCCGAATGTATACAGCGAGTCCATCTGAAGCGGGAACAGTATCATCGCGGTATCGCAGCAAGCCAAAGCGACTTGCCCAGAAATTCTTGCATAAGTGCCACGATCACTACGTTCAAAGTAAGTTTTTTCTTGCCCAAAAAGGGATACATAAAGGGTAAACAAACTTTAAGTCGCTAAATTCTTTTTCTAAATGAAAAATGATAGCAAAATCCGTGCCACCATTTCAGATTTGCAGAGATGGAAAAGAATAGGAAAATCATTGGCTACCTTTGTATTTTTGAGACCGTCAAATATAGTATGTCATCACATTTGCATAACCAACAAATCTGATTGAAAATTTGAAAGTTTAATATTTGTACGGCAGGAAAAAGTGTAAATCTGACATATCATTTTTTGTTCCTTTTGCGGTGTATAAAAGGAAACACCGGCTTTAAACTTTTGTCATATTTTTCATATCAATAAAATGTAACACCAGTGACTACATTTGATCATTCATTTTTAAATCATTGTTGTTTTCTTTTTTGCAAAATTTTGTTGTACCGCAAATCAAAGTCAAAGCCTTGAAAAAATAAAAGCATCTGGCTTTCTCTTTTGTGATGTGTAAAACAATAAAAAAAAGGATCTCCACAAGGTTCTATTTTCTATATTCTTTTACTGCTTGTAAAATCAAACATAAAAATCTAGCTAATATCATTAAACTTTTATGGTTCATAAAAGTTTAAAGAAAATGATAAAACATAGTCATTAGTCACTAGTCATTTGTCATTTGTCATTTGTCTTGAGTTATTTGTCATGTGTAATTTATCTTAGTCCTTTTTTTTCAAATTTTGGCAGGACAGTCTATTGCGAGATGAAATACTGTACAATTCAGCTTAGTCTCACAAGCTAGCCCTTCGAAGGTCACCGTTGGCTCCTATGTATTCAGGCGATGAGACATCAAACTGTGCTCAAACAAAGGACAAACCTATTTCCTGTTGTCCTGTCGTTGTCGTCGCCGCTATTGTCGTTGTTTCCGCTATCCGTTCAGTGCACCGTTTGCCTATCTGGGGCCAAAGCCAGACCGTCATTGTTGTCACTGTCATTGTTGTTATTGCCGTTACCTGCCACCGGGGCCGAATCCGGATTGTTGTCACTGTCGCCGCTGTTGTTTTCACCTTCCTTACCCATCTCATTGCCGTTGTTGTCGCTCTCACCACTATGGGAGACAAGTCATCTATTTTGCAGTTAGACAACAAGAACTACGAGATATGGAGAGTACTTATGGAGGCCATGCCATTGACTAGCCCAAACTCGCCTGCTGGAAAGGCGTGGATTAGGAAGAATGCCGAGGCAAAGGCTGAGATGATCTTGAGTGTGGAAGTTGATCAGCTCGCGCATATGACCGCGCCCAATGCCGCCGAGGTTTGGGAGGAACTCGTTCGAGTTCATCGTGCTCGAGGCTTGGCGACCCGCCTCGCACTGCACCGCACGTTCCTGATGATGAAGACAAGGCCCGATCAGCTGATGACACAGTGAATTGCAGACGTACGCTCCCTCTCTTTCTGTCATCGCGCAATCGGCGTCACTGTTGAAGAAGTGAATACATAGGAGCCAACGGTGACCTTCGAAGGGCTAGCTTGTGAGACTAAGCTGAATTGTACAGTATTTCATCTCGCAATAGACTGTCCTGCCAAAATTTGAAAAAAAAGGACTAAGATAAATTACACATGACAAATAACTCAAGACAAATGACAAATGACAAATGACTAGTGACTAATGACTATGTTTTATCATTTTCTTTAAACTTTTATGAACCATAAAAGTTTAATGATATTAGCTAGATTTTTATGTTTGATTTTACAAGCAGTAAAAGAATATAGAAAATAGAACCTTGTGGAGATCCTTTTTTTTATTGTTTTACACATCACAAAAGAGAAAGCCAGATGCTTTTATTTTTTCAAGGCTTTGACTTTGATTTGCGGTACAACAAAATTTTGCAAAAAAGAAAACAACAATGATTTAAAAATGAATGATCAAATGTAGTCACTGGTGTTACATTTTATTGATATGAAAAATATGACAAAAGTTTAAAGCCGGTGTTTCCTTTTATACACCGCAAAAGGAACAAAAAATGATATGTCAGATTTACACTTTTTCCTGCCGTACAAATATTAAACTTTCAAATTTTCAATCAGATTTGTTGGTTATGCAAATGTGATGACATACTATATTTGACGGTCTCAAAAATACAAAGGTAGCCAATGATTTTCCTATTCTTTTCCATCTCTGCAAATCTGAAATGGTGGCACGGATTTTGCTATCATTTTTCATTTAGAAAAAGAATTTAGCGACTTAAAGTTTGTTTACCCTTTATGTATCCCTTTTTGGGCAAGAAAAAACTTACTTTGAACGTAGTGGATCTAATCCATATTCTACTCACACATCCAACATGTACTGCCCATAATATTACATCACTCACGCCGTCTCCTTTTGACTCGGAGTCCTCACGATGCCCAACAGTGAACTCGGAGTCTCCGCGTAGAACGGCTTCGGGCTCTCCAGCTTCCTCCGTTTCTCTATCCTGCTGGTAGTTGGAGAGGAACTCATCTGCAGCAGCAACGATGCGGCGCTCTCGTCTTCTGGTGTCCAGCTCGGAGAGACGGAAGGACTTTGTGATACCCCTCTCCCGTGCACGCTGTCGCGGTCTCTACGGACAAAGGTGCTAGAGGTGGAGGTAGTAGAAGCAGTCGAAAGACGACGTGAAGGAAGGGGGATTCGCACACCCCTGCGATCGTCCTGCGAGAAGGATGAATACGAAGCGAGGGACGGGTGAGCAGGACCTGGGAGGCTCAAGGCGGGTAATATTTGCGTGGGGTGAGCGAGAGGGGTCCGGAACGAGCCTGAATGTGGGGGAGTGGGAAGATGTGAAGATGGATTGATGGAGTGGGACTTGAAGTCTGGGGAGGACGATGACATTGACGGAAGCGAAGATGGGTCAAGGTACGGGTGAGGAAGCCAGGAAGAGATGGGTGGAAGACTCGGTGAGGCGGCAACTGGGAGGAGAGCGGGCGAGGCAGACGTGAGCCTACGAGAAGGCAGTGCGGTCGTAGGTGGAGAAAGGGAAGGAGGTGGAAGGGAAGAAGGGCGAGTTGCTGTGTTACATGTTACTTCGTGGTTATTATCACCGTGGTCGGTTTGAGCCCGCTTGCGCTTGATCGCTGGGCTCGGGGGAGAGCCGACGGCGGAAGAAACACTTGAGGGAGGCTGAGAGCATCGTGCACAAGTACTGGCATTCGCACGTGTCTCGAGAACTTGGACCTTCTGGATGAGCTCTTGAATATACGAGACGGTCTTGACGAGTACGTCAAGTTTGAATTCCTTCTCGCCCTTTGCTTTCTCCTTCTCCGCAGGTGCCTCTCTAACAGGTGACTTCTGCTTTTCGGCTTCGTTCACGAGATTGCTAAGGGTAGACAGGGTCTCGTTGATCTTGGTTCTACGAGCCTTCTCAATCCGCGAGTGATTGAGTTTTCGCTGAGACTCGCGTGCTGAGCGTGATAATGGCCCAGGCTTGCGTCCGCGGCGTTTGGGAGCGGAAGTGGGTACCACTGGATCGTAATCATCCTCTTCGTCGTCAGAGGAGTCTTGCTCCGGCGAGTCGTCTTGTTTATGCGGTGTGATGTCGCCTTTTGGCAACAGCTGGGGACGCGGTCTTGCTGCGGCCGCGGTTGTGGTGGTACTGTGAGTTTGTAGGACAACGGGGTCTGTTTCAAGACGAGGGCGCTTCGCCTTGCGTGGAGGGTTTACGCTGGCGATGTAGGGGTGAACGTCCTTGCTGAGTGCGGTGGTCATGGCGAGCGGTGAAGAGAGAGTTGGGGGACTTCGAATGAGGAGTTTGCGGGTAGATAACGCCTGAATCGCAGAGCAGTCATCGTGGCTTATTCTGTCAGTGATTGGCTGCGAGGGACTGGGATGGTCGTGTGCACAGTGAAACGTGCGCACAAGACTCTCGACACCATCATTCTCCCCTCGCACGACCGCACCAGTGACATTTGATTGGCTGCGGCCTCATACACGTGTACTCACACTTTAGGCGCGTGTCTCCTCTTCGCTTGACGCTCGGTGCTTGTGTGCGAAGACAGAGAGTGGCCATAGAGCAGTCTCGTCCACCATGGCAAATTCCCATCCGCCAACTTTGATCTTCCGTGTGTAATGGTCAATACATTCCGAGAGTTATTTCCTCACTGTGACGGTATGCGACCGTCTCGAATAGCCTGTCTGCCGACTCGAACAATGAGAAGCAGAAATAAGCACGTCACCAAACCACCTAATGAAGTCTCACATGGAGATCGTACTCACGAGAAATGAAAGTCAATAACTGGTGACCTAACCAGAGTTCTACACCAGCCTCTCACCACCATTATCTGGACGCCGAGCAGAGAACGTGGGTCGGGGCCTGCCACACTCCTAGTAGTACACGGGACTCCGATAGCGTTCTCCTCATGGGCTCGCTCACGAGCGCAAATCAATTGAAGAGCATCCATAGACATTGCTCGACCTATGTGCGAGCTAAAGCCCTTCCTCGAACCGATACGTTATGCTGTATCAAAACCTCATGCCGTCATTCATAGTCATCCTCCTAGAACGTTCTCAATGTACTCACAAGACGTCCAAACCCCCTTAATAAGACGGTTGTGTGAAAAATTCTAATGGACTACAACCAACGTTCGCCGCGAGCATCGAACCTTTGCAGGCCCTCCTCCGATAACCTGTGAGACAAACAACTGTGTGAGTAGTTCACATGCACATCCGTGTCGATCGCTCTTGCCAAACGACCTTTACGTGACGTGAGACGTCTATCGATGCGCCAAAATCTACGTTGCCCATAGAATGACTGGGCGGGTGGAAAGTATGTATGACAGATTCATCTATTGCAGACGGCTTCGTCAGTGGAAGGGACCACACTGCCAACAGTAGAACCCAATGTACACGTACCGCATGTTTCTGCTATTCCGCACCTTCTAGAACTTGCATGAAGCTGGCTGAGTGTGAGAAGGAAGCGGCGACTGCACCCGATGGCAACAACCTACTCAAGAATATAAAAACCGTAAGTCAAGCGCGGAAGACAGTCAGTTGAAGGGTATGGTCATAGCCAGCGTGTCATGCACGGCGTTGGGGGTATCAAATATAAATTCGAAAGAGGGAGTGAACGATACGTCGCGATGACAGACCAAAAAGCTGCGGTACGACAAAGACCAGCTGAGAAGAAGTAGGGCCTACCAAAAGACCCAGTCGAGGCAAAACAAAACAGAGGACAGTGAAAGGGTCAACGAGGCCAAAAGAGGGCTTGCGAGCCCGAGAGATTGAAGAGGGAACGAAGGGGATAACTTATGATTACAACTATGGATGAATCGTAGGGGTCGCCAGAACAAAACAACAGAACAGCGTATCCGAAAAGAGTCCAGGGTCCATATTATCATCGAGAGGAAGAATGCAAGTGGAAAGGAGTGGTGGCGCAGGTACGGGAGAGAACAAAAAGGTGGAATCAAATCCACGACCAAACCGCTATAAGCATCGCCCCAATGCAGATGCCAGTCAGATCAACGCCTTGTCTGGCACCAACGGCTCCAC
The DNA here is from genome assembly GCA_001986395.2 of Irpex lacteus. NCBI lineage: Eukaryota > Fungi > Basidiomycota > Agaricomycetes > Polyporales > Irpicaceae > Irpex > Irpex lacteus. The sequence goes on from MQVO02000070.1 coordinate 46,645, forward strand.
TGGTTTGCGAAGAACCTGAGGCAGCGCTTGGAGCAGGTGTGTCCGTCGAGGCACCAGAGAAGAAAGGGGTTGAGGAGCTAGGTGGAGGAGAAACTACCAGAGTGGTCGTAGACAGTGGAGGTGGGGACGCAGATGAGGTGCGAATAGTGATGAATGAAGGTGTCGGTGAACCTGAGGCGATGCTCGAGACGGGTGGGGTCGCGAGTGATGGTGAAACAGGAAGAGAGGGAGAGGACAGAGATCCTGAAGGAGCAGAGTTGACAGAAGACAGAGGGGCAGAAGGCGAAACTGTCGTGGACAGAGAGCCAGAGCTGCTATTCGAGTGCGACGTTGCCGATCCAGAGACGGACCCAGAACCTGAGACCGAGGCAGATACAGATGGAGATGGGAGGCCGACGGTGATGGTTGTGTGGATACTCTGCGGAGCTGGGCTCGCTACAGTGGAAGGAACTGAGATGGCAGAGGTGTCGCTGGGGTCGGGATGAGACAGTGAGCCGGACATGCCGTTGAGAGTAAAGAACGTAGAGAATTCATTGTATCCCTTGGACGGGTCGATACTAGTAAAGTTGATATAGCTAGGCGGGCGAATATTAACACACATCAAGGAGTGACAGTACACATGGGGTAGACGTACTATTTGTTAGAGTTAGGGCCTGCCTTGGAATCGGGCTTGCGAAATGGCGAAGTGGTTAGATGGCGAGCCATATGCATGGACCATAGACTAAACACAAACGTACCGTAAAAGTGAGCGAGTGTACAGATGCAACATCGACTGGTTCAATCTGCTGCACTAGAACCTACCGCCCATCTCAGCCTCAGCATTCTCTAAGCATTGAAAAGACTCAAAATGACGTACCCCGTTATTATTGTACAGCCCGACATAACAAGAGCCGATGGCTCCCAACGTGGGGGCCACGCCGTCGTCGACCCAGGTCACAGTACATTGCTTTCCGCCCGTACAGGTAGTGCTCGTCAAGGGATGTGTGATCTACAATAAAGCGATTAGAGTCATGTCAAAGTCAAAGTGGATGAGCGGTTGCAATGAAAACGCCGTCGTAGAAACTCACGTAGAGGGTGGCAAAGGCTTGCGGCAAAGCCGCTAGTAAAAGCGCACTGCGCACAAATAATGCAAGAGAAGACATAGCTCTGTGCGACTCCTTTCAAAATGAGAGACAGAATGCTATGGAAAAGGCACTTGCGACCTCAATGGACAGTATGATGTATGGGTGAAAAGAAGAGAATACACTGCGGCGAAAGAAACACAGGGTATTTTCAAGTGGTTGCGAGACGTCGGCGCGGAGAACACGAGGTTGCCAAGGACGAAATTAAATATCGTGGGGGTATCTAATGGCTGCGGTCGAGATGAGGAGCCAACAACAACCAACGAGGCAACCAAATCCAGAGCGCTTAGTACATGCAGGAAACGAGATGCATCTGCATACGAGCGTGAGAAGGTGTGACAGGCCTCAATACGTCACAGTCCGTCGTCCATACAATTATCAGGTACCGGTAGTACATGTACAACAGTTTTGTTACGACTCATATCGAACAAATCTGAGACTACAAACTCTTCCATCTTCTCCGAGTCGCATCGCGATATCACAGGTTACCAGGCAAGCATATGTAGCAGCAATGTCGAGCCATACTCATAAGTCATACAGGGCCCGGAGTCAGTACTTCAGTGCCCACCTGGTCGCTGGTAGTGAACTCGTTTCACTCAATTCCCATCTTGAAGTATGGAAGCCGCATTCGACCACCTCGACCGGTGTTTGGATCAGTTGCTGGCTCAGGGAGGTGACATAGACCTCCGAGTCGAGGGGTACGTGCTCTTTTCTATATCACACACACTGCATAGGGTTGATATGGTCACTTTTATTCCCCTTAAAGCGATGTTCGGAGGCAATACCTTGATCAGGCAAGTAACTCAAACTCTCAGAGAGATATGCGCAAGTATTGAACAACCTCGTTGCCTGATAGATGAGTCTTGCGACGAATCGTGCACATATATTTCTACGGAAAGCCCTCTCTATGCGCAATGACTTGGCACCAATCAACCGCCTTCCTGCAGAGATCCTGAGCATGGTCTTTGAGCATCTACTGGATAGTCCACCCCTCGCGGGCGCGAGATTCCTCGGCGCAAATCCCCCCGTGTATCAATGGGCAGGGGTTCACGCTGTGTGCAGACGCTGGAGGGAGATTGCGGTCAGTACACCAAAGCTTTGGGGCCGCATCTACGCCTACAGAGGTCCCGGCACTTCTCTAGGAGACGACATTGTCTCGACGAGCTTTCTTCGCGCTGGATCTACGCCTCTAGCTGTGTACGTCGTAGGTGAAACTCAAGTCAGGGCGCGCGCCGCAGGTCTCCTTCATAGATCCTTGAAGCAGATTTTGCTGGAGAACTCCAGCCGCATACGCGATCTGCGAATGGCGGATGTGGAGTCTCTGATTATACACCATGTCATACGAGAGGCTAGCCAGTTGGAAACGCTGTTCTTGGCTGCCAGGAATACTGGCACGATGGGGCTGGAGGATAGCGACTACAGCTTACACGCCGAACTTGCAGCCTCAATGACGCCTCCAGGTGATTGGAAAATGCCTTGCCTTCGTACATTGATCATCAGTGGGCTATCAGGGTGGCATTCGAGAACAACGTCACTACATACCTTGCGCCACTTCGTTCTGGACAACCAAGACATGGATGCTGCCGCCCTCGATGGCTTACACGACCTCCTCGTGCTAAACCCCCAGCTGGAAGATCTCGCGTTGAATATGCTCCGATCTTCGGATCCAGAACACGCACAGGCGATCATAGAGACGATGCCTATGATCGACATGCCGGCATTGAAGCGAGTCAAAGCAGGAGATTGCTCGTACGGTTACGATTTCGGAGCTGGAATCATTGGTAGGCTTACACTGCCTATGGAGCATGCAAGGGTGTATTCGCGCTTGCTGCAGTCCAACATGCTACACCACTTCGCTTCTACTGAGCCCTGTCCGTTCCCTGCTCGCAAGCTTTTCGTCGGAACCCCGCCAAAGAATACGCGAAGAATCGCTAGTTCGCTACCTGTCATGCGCATCATCGGTACCGATGGGAGAATGAGCATCCAAGTACGCACTGATTCCTTAACGTTACTCGAGAACCTCGCGTTGCCGAGCCACGCCACTATGGATGAGCTCTGGTGGTGGATCAGGGCCGATACTAGTAATCACGTGGGGCTAGACATATCCATCGCGGAGGCAGAATCGTTTCGAACGACGAAAAAGGTCGTTTTACTATTCGACATTGCGTGGTGGCTTGCACGCATCGCAGCGGAAGATTTGTTCCCTGCTTTGACGGAGCTGCAGATCCACAGCCAGCCCTTTATTGCACAGTATCCGATCGCCCAAAGGTTGCAGATCCTACACCAACGAGGAAAGGCGGTTGATACACTACGATTTGTTCGGGAGCGCATCCTATCTGATGGTGTTACCTCCGAGGCATTTGAAGATTGGCGCGAGGATCCTACCACTTTCTCCCCATTCGTTCGCAACGTCATATTCGAGGATTATAACGAGAAGCATCCCCAGCGAATGGAGCTGCCGGATATATGCGCCCCGTCTTCGATTCATACGTTTTGGCCAGCTTGGGTGATGGATCCCGACGCGGACGGCTACTGAACGTAAGCAAACTCGTTGTCTCAACGTGACCTTACAGTTTTGACCCTCGGTTTCAGATTACAGGTTGTAACTCATTCAGGATTTAGGACATTGCCAGCCGTGAAAGTCGAGCGTTTGTATTTTACCTGTACGATTAGCAGCACCCATGGCTGCCAGAATATACTGCGGAAGAGACGACAGAGCGCGGTTCACACGACCCTTTTGTAGAATGGCAGGGCCTAAGAGGTACGAAGGCTTGGCTCAGTACTCACGGATACTCCATAGTGCACCCGTCAAGTGTTGAATAGGGAGGAAACGCCTTGGTGCTACAGTATCAGAACTTGAGTGGGTGAGATTCCAGACTCGGATATGCTGCTATATCGCATCCAATGCCTGACTCGGCCCATTGAGATCCTTTAATCGGTCGCTCCTGTGAATGATTACACGCTACCGCCGGTTGACTGCAATAATAAAGACGGTCATGGGGGTGAATAGAACCCAGAAAAGCAAACGTTGACAGTTCGCAACAATCTTTCTTCCTCGTTATCTTCGTCCACCTCAGAAATTACCCAGGAAGCTCAGCAAGTACACCTCCGACCCGATATACACCCCAACCTCAGAGTGCTGCCAGCTTCACACTTCCTTCGAGCTTGGTTCACTATGGACGACGAGCGAAACCCCGCACGTCTCATGGACAAGGAGAAGTCGAGCAGTATCCCGGATACTATCGTCACAGTTTCGGAAGTCCCACAAAGCGACCAGCCAGCGCTTCCCCTTATCTGTCCTACGGAGAGTAGACTGGATACTCTGTCGCAGAAGATAGCGTCCTGGATAGCCAGTCAAGGCTTGGAAGGCCATGGGTAAGCCTCTATATTTTCTATCCATGACGAGGATTCGGTCTGACCAAGTCAATTCTTCTTTACTTGCAATATATCACCTCAATAAAATCTCTCCACGGTATTACGATGCCTTGTGTAGCATCAGCCCTGTTCATGAATCGCAACGTACCGACCCACGGCTGTATCAAGTCTTCACGACATGGTTTGCAGCTAACGCCAATATTCTCACTTTCGGATCTGGAAGTGTCGGCCCCGCATTCTTGACTATCATTGTCGTCGATATTATGTACGCACGCTCTTATCGCTATATCCGAATTCAGGTTGTGAATTTTGTGGTTTACTGATGATGCTTTGTTGTAGAATGTGTGTTCCTCCGTCTATCTTGTGAGTCTCTGCTTCGCGCTGCAAGCCTTGTTCAACACCATATGGAATAGAATTTAAGCTAATCTCGTCAAATACTTTAGTACGTTGTTCGGTCCCAAATTGGGCACCAGGTCCATGGTACAGAGCAGATTTTCATGGGGGTAAAGCGGTCGCTTCGTTGACCGTATCACCTACTGAAGAATTCCTGTTAACAACTCAGTTACTATGGCGCTATTTTGCCGAGTATATTTAATGTTCTCACTATGCAAGGTTTCCTGGTCATCAACTGCATAATTGGGGGCCAAACACTTGCCAGTGTATCGTCACATCTGGACGCCACTACAGGCATCGTGATTACAGGACTTATCTCCCTTGCAGTTGGTCTACTTCTATCTAACAAACTCATATAGTACTAATACAGGAACCACTTTGCAGCTTACGTTCTGCGGTTATCAAATCCTGCACTGGTTAGTGGTTTTTAGCTGTCTAGGAAAGATTTTATTGACTGGCTATCATCGGTAGGTATAAGATGATATCGTGCCAGATACCCAATGTTATCACGTTCATCATCATGCTCGGCGTTGGAGGCAAGACCTTGGCAAACGTCCCAACTTCTGCGACTAGTCCTGCCACCGCAGCCTCGACAGTAACCTTCGCGTCTTCGTTAGCGGTGTATGTACTTGCTTGGTGCACGATCACACCAGACTATGGGATTTTTCACGATGCGAAAGGATCGAGGTAAGCTCGTGACCCCATATCTCTCAATACTCCGTGACTTATAATCAGTAAACTAACCGTCCCTATTTCACAATGACAGCATGCGAATTTTCATCTACGCCTACCTCGGATTTCTTCTCTCATGTGTGCGCATAACCTTCTTACTATCATCTAGAAACAAGCTAAAGCTAAACATAAACTCTGAGGCCTCCAGGGGCCTGCACATCTGATCGGCGCCGCATTCACAGCGGCTGCACCATATGTATCGTCATGGGACGCTGGCTTAAACAGTGCCACGAACGTTGGCGGCCTTGTCGCGGCCGTTCTTGAACCCACTGGAGGCTTCGGAAAGTTTCTTCTCGTGATATTGTCTCTAACAACACCCACCGCTAGCGCCCTCTCGATGTACACGGCTTGTACAAGTTTCATGACGATCTCACCGGTATTCGCGCGGGTTCCTCGTTTCGTGTTTGCATTGGTGTCCACTGCGGTGTGAGTAAATCGCCAATCACTCCTCACTCAAACGTTCTGCTAACCGGAGCTGCTCGACTACGACAGCCTAATCCCCGTCGGAATTGTCGGTGCTACTCAGTTCTATGCAACCTTCACACAAATCCTCAGTATGTCTGACCTCACATCTTCTCGCTTGCCACGCATCACGCTAAGAACAATACAGGTTTCATTGGCTATTGGATTGCACCTTTCTTGGGTATCGTGCTCACCGAGCATTTCTTCATTCGTCGCGGCTCCTGGAAAGCTTATTCCCCAATGGAGGCCTGGAACGATCCCCATCACCCGAACCTCGCCAAAGGCTACGCCGCGAGTTTCACGTTTTTGACCTCAATCGGTCTTATCGTCGTAACAATGTCGCAGGATTGGTGGACCGGACCAGTGGCCAAAGCAGGCACAGGGGATATCGCTTTGTTCGTCTCGTTCGTGTACTCCGTGCTTGCGTTCTCAATTGCTAGAACGTTGGAGATGACTCGGAGAATGTGGCGGAAAGCTTTTTACCACTAGTAATATATTCTTTTCATACCTAAGAGAACCATGCACATATAGTACCTTTGGGCACACATGAGAATGCCACTGAAAAGCTTAGAATGACCTTGCCTCGTAGCTGGCCTGCCGTGCTGCCAGAGTATTACCCTCAAGAGCGCTTGTGCTGGAGTCTCTACGATCAGTAGTTCCATACTGGAAGTAAATGAACTTCTATGGCTCTATCCAATTGCGAAAGAAGTAGGCACTGCACGACCGACAGAGTAGTAACATGGTAGGCACTCGGGGGAAGCAAAGACAGACAAAACAAAGGTTGAGTACGCTAAAGACTACTTAGCTGATGACTATGCAATAGTGGTATATAAGTGCTACTAATACGAAAACAATGATGTACAGATAATAAATGCTAGACGTGGACTACATGTTGTTGGCAATGTGTAGATGTAAGCATGTGAGAAAGATGCGCATAAATATCCCGCGCATGATGGATAGAGGGGTAGGTCCGATCGTGAATAGACGCGTGACAGTGAAAGAATGGCAGGTGTAGAATCAAGAATGGTGGTTGTAATACTTGTCATACTCCCACTGGTTCTCCGGCCGCCAGCCCTGCACGTACGGCGACGCCATCGTCATCCCATGCGAGTGCGACGTTGCGGTAGGGTGATACTCCGCGTTCATCTGGCAATCGAGCTCCGACTTGGCGACACGAGAGCCAAACTGCCCAGGGGCGGACTTGTCAGAGAGCATCATATAGGAGTCACGGGGAGTGCTAGGAATCGACGGTACGCCTGTCGACATAGCCGAATCGAGGGAGCCGGTCATCCCATACGGAGTGGACATGGCCATGTTCTGAGGTTGATGCTCGTAGCTAGAGGGGCCGGGCGCGTACGACGGCGTAGCCATGTAATAATCCTGCGGTGGCGGATGCGGAGGACCAGGATGGAAAGATGGCTGAGCTTGCGAGCCATTGTTGTCGAAAGGGGGCCCAGAGGGTGTTGGCGGTGGGTGGTCGTATCCGGTGGATGATCCAGGGGAGGAGTCCGAAGTGTACGAGTGACCGTAATGATCTGTCGTGGAAGCAGGGTTAGCAGTAAACTCCATCTGGAACTCATGCATCATGGGTCCTGCCGAAGGAGGCTCTTGCTGGGGGGGAGGCGGCGCAGGAGTGGGATGTGTCTGGGGATACGTGTATGGGACCCCTGAATGTGAGCTAAGCGTAGATGACTGCTGCGAGCGATCGGGAGGGGAAACAGGGCTCTGCACGCTGGTCTTGACAGGAGCAATCGCACGATGAGCTCCACTGGTCGCAGATGTAGTACTAGGGGGAGTGGCTGAGTTCTGCGGCGTCCGAATGCGTATTCCAATAGTAGGATACTTCGAGCTCTTCTCCTTAGTTTTCTTCTCTGATGAGGACGACGTCTTCGGTGCCTTTGGCTCATGAGGGTTACTCGTAGAATCCCGCTTTGCGCCAGCTACAGCGGCGATCTTCGACGACAGCGGTGCCACACGAGGCTGCTCGGGCTTGGCAGAGCTAACCGACGGCCCAACATACGGAAGCTGGAACCCACCGCTCAAGGTTGACTCGCTGGTAGGTGGATCGGTCCTCTTGCGCTTCATACCCGCAGAGGTCGGTGCGTCAGATGCACGAGCGCGCTCTGCCTTCTCCTTCATCAGCTCAACGATTCGTAACGCCTCCGAAGGAACGCCGCTGTTCTCAGACCCGCCGTTCTTGCTACGTTCCAGAGCACGCATGACTTCAAGTGCTCCCGACAGCCCTTTGACGGCCTCTGCAGCGAGAATGTTCTTCGGCTGTTGCATGACGGCGTACGCGCAGACGACAGCAGCGTCGAATATCGAACGGCTGTAATCGTAGAAATCAAAGGCTGTGGGTCGGGTATCTTTCCACAACGTATGGAGCACTCTTGAAGCATGAATAATGGCGTGTGCGGCATTAATCGTGCCCATCAGAGCTTGGTGGGAGGGTCTGGAGCCACCGGACGAGCCTGAATTCTTCATGAAAGGCATGTACAGCCTCAACACAGCTCTGTTAGCTGCCACGACCAGCTCACACTGCTGGGCCATGAGGAACGGAGACGTGGAGGAAGACGATGCCAGAGGGTTTGAGACGTCCACTTCCATATCGAGGCGGAATGCCTCAGGTAGCTCGGACATCCATGAGGCGATATCCTGTTCGCCGGAAGCAGCCTGCTCCACCGAAGCGTCATCTTCCGTGTGTGTGTTCTCCGCTTGCCTTGGGAGGCCCTTGATAAGCTCGACAAGTCTGTACAGCGATCAGTCCATCTGGCGAGTACCAAGAAAAGATGTTCTGAATACGCACCTGCATCTTAGACCCAAATATGTCTGAGCGACCTCCCCACTCTCCGTCAACGCAGTCGGGACAGTCGTCGATGAAGGATTGAACTTCTCCTCATCGACATCCGCCGGGATCCTCGTTGTGAACGAGTTCTTTGGTATAAGCGGTGGCTGACCCATACAATCCGAGACGAGTCTGAGAAGAGCGCCCGTTAATACACACTCCCGACAATGGTGTATATCACCGCACACGACGAGAAGATACTCACAGGTCATAATAACACACACCCCACCACACTCTCCTCCTTGACTCCGCCTCGAACAAACTAAATGTCCCAGCAAACTCGTCCGGGTCCATCGCCAGCCCCATAGTCCGCGCCACATTGACCATCTTCCCCACAAGTGGAAACACCGTCTGCGCCACACGCATCTGGCCGTCATGCAGGGAATACAGCACTTGCAAAAGCATAGCGATCACGCTATCCAAGTCGTACGCGCTCGTCTTCTCGAACAGACCGAGAGCCTGTTCGGAGAGGGCGGCCAACGCTGCTGGATTCGTGCTTCGCTTCCTGATCTCCTCTTCGTTTGGAGAGCCCGATGATGTCGATGAGGATGCTGTAGTGGACGTGGAGGGAGGCGAATCAGAGCCCACATCCCCTGTCATGAGCGCACCCAAAGCATACGCCGCACATGTTGCAGCGAAGAAGCTTAATGTGGGTTTTGGCGATGTGGACGGCGGAGGTGGGGCACCGCGTTGGTGTTTCTCCTTCTCGCTCTTCTTCGCCCCTGCACCAAGGAATAGCTCTCTGGCAAGATCACGTTTCGTGTTGGTAATATCATTGGCCTCTCCCCATGCCAACATAGCGTCTACGCGTTGCCCAAAATGCGCCACGTTAAAGCAGGGATGCATGAGCATAAGCTCCGTAAAGCTCTGCATATATCTTGTTCGTATGCTGGGCGTCAAGGGCAGGTAGCGTAGAAGAGCAGAGGTCACTTGCGGGACGTCGGGTGACAGTGTACTTGAGGAAGTATCACGGGTGATTCGCGGGTCGGTGACGGGCAGGAAGACGCAATATGGTATCGGAGGCACAAGCCAAGATTTATTGCCTGATGATTGCAGGAGGGTACTCGAAGAAGCACCAGTGGTGGCCGGAATAGTCGTGGGAGTCGGCTCTAGTTTCACACGCACACCAGTCGTACCTGTTCTTCCTGATGTATACGGGAGGACAGACGGCTTGGTGTCATCAAGAATCGAAGGTGTGTCGATCTCGTCAAGCCATAGGCTGACTGTGTTCTCTAAGCTGACCACTACCGAGCTGCCTGAGCTACCGGTGATCAGGAGAGCGCGATTGTTGCTGGGACAGGGCGCATGAGATGGTTCTGGGTGCGGACGCAGTGCCAAGGAGGATCCCTCTGCCTGCAATGAGCTCGACGGTAAAGGTTGTGGTGGTATCGAGCCAGGATATGAGGATTTGAATGGAGGGAGGGAGCCGTGCATCAGGGACCCGGAGGTCAGTTGAGCCAGATGGCCTTCTACAACGAGGAGGCGATTGTGGATAGATTGGATATCACTATAGGACCGTTGTGGTGTCGAGCGAAGGGGGTTGCAAAGGAGCACACGTGAGATGCACAAGAGAGCAATGAGTAACCTCGTGAAGCATGACGATGTGGAGGACTGACATCTTTTCGGCTGCGGCTTGTGTGTATATGCATCGTTGTACAGTATCTCGCTTGAGACATGAGCTGCACGGTGTTCGCCGATCACACTTGAGCTTCAGACGTTTGCACTGCAAAGTGAAGATCGTGACTCTATCAGTACTTGATGCTTCTATGGTGTGACATTCGTGATGCGATGTGAGAGGTAGATCACATAGCTTCATGACAAAGAAGCGGGGGAACGAGTCCGAGGGAAATACACCGCTACGGTATTCGCAAGTAGTAGGAAAGCTAGATGGCACATTGACAGCGCAGAAGACACCGACCCATACACCCATTGGTGCGAGAGGGACAAGGGAAAAGCAATACAGAGGAGAAGCAGGCACATACCTCTGCGCAAACGACCGTGACACGAGAGCGAATATGTCTGTATGTCATGAAGAATAGGTAGGAAGACGTTGAAAGGACAGCGAATATTGGAGATGGATATGACGTACGGTACGTTAGAGTACTTTCCTCCCGACGACCCCGCATGACTCCCCGATGGCTGTACCTCGCCCGGCGGAGCTGCTGTCGCTGAATCGACGGAATTGAACATTGGGGTTGAGCGGGTAGATGAGTCGAGTTCGACCACGGGAGTAGTCATGGTGTCTCGATATGGTTCGCTGTCACCCGCAGATAGCGTATATAGAAATGGCGGGCGTCGTCAGGGATGGCGACGAGCTAGTGTGCGGCTGACGAGGACGGCGGCGTGGGCGGGCACGGGCGTTGTAAAACGCGGAGGATGATGAGGGGAGGAGGAAAGGGAGGAGGTCGAGGCGGGCGGCTGCCCGAATACGGTTTACTGTGCCTCGTCCATGCTATCCGTGCAATCAGCGCCAGGAACCGTCTCACGCCCACTCAACTCTCCCCATTTCTGGCCTTGATTGTGGCAAAAACGGGGAACTTCGTGCCAGAAAAGGAGACATTGTAATATGAGATTGGGGCAAAAACATGAGTGCCGTAAGGCCCTATCACTTTTCTAGCTAGACTTCTCAATAACACTGTCATTGCACACACTTGACAAGAGCTTGAGAGATTGTCGCACATCACGCCAGCTTGACACAATGCTGCAGTGCTCTGCTGCTCGTTGAAATTTGCTGTGAAACGACTGCGAGACAGGCCATGATGCTGGCTCTCACGGAAGGAATGATGCCCATGGACGTGCCGACCCCGCCGCGGCTCACAAGACTCGCATCAGAAGTCTAACAAACCTCCTTCCCCACCATTCCGGTCTCTTTCCGCTTCAGGCGGACAACGAATGCAGTGCTGCTTCCAACAAAGGATGAGTTCATTTAAATAACACACTCACCGCTCGAGATGCTGCACCCAGAGTTCTTCAACGCGAGCTTCATAGTAGAGAGCGAGTTACAGAGCAGTTATACCCAGCTCACCTCGTACACGCCCATCGGTTATCTATCTCGGAGAAATGTGCGCCCAGGTAGCATGCGCACTCGAGCTTCTTGACCACGTAAATTGAGGGCTCACATGTTCTCTGAAAGTCCCTAAAGCAGATGAAAAGGCGTTAAAGCACTAAACAGCAATGCAGGGACAACGACATAGCAAGAGATAGCAAGCTCACCACATAAAGCAGACGAAAGGTACTCTTGCTTCCGTACCCCTACACCATTGACATTTCCGACTTTCTCGGGGCGCTACTTTATCGATTCATCAACCTGCACAGCAAGCGGCGAGCAATGATAGAGAGCAGATAGAGCTCGCCTTCTCCGACTTCTTCGGGCGCGAGAATCCTGCTCATTGCGTCTGTATACAGCGCACAGTTGGTGTTTAATTTTGACACAAGCTCCGGTCAGCCTCGTGTGATCTTTTATTCGGTGCAGTTCATGAAGTCAACCGCATCATCCTCGAGGCGATTGCCTCATAGCACATTCTGCCTCCGAGGTGAAATTCATTGAGACGAGTCCTCGCTGTCGAGATAGGCTCGGCCCGATCTGCGCGACGTCGTGCGGGGGCTTCTATATGACATGTCTGGTATCTTCGCTACTGTGACGAAGTATTGATGTGCTTCCCGAAGGAGCATATGAGTGCCTTCTGAACACGAGTCAGTTCTGTGACACGAAGCTGCACATAACACTCATCTCGACCCGCAACCGCAGTGTCCGCAACTGTTGCCCCACGTATATAAGCATAGTCCGCAAAGAAACAGACAACCCGCGACGCAAAGCTAGGGTCCCCCGTCTCCGTTGTCAATGAATCGGGCAGTTCGGTCAGCGTGGCGACTACCGTTGAACTAATCGCCACATCTTTCATATCGCCCAACTTCTAGGGTGTAGCTGGCACGATACCCGAAGGGTCGATCTAAGCATAGCTCGCTCAGTCTGGCACGTATACGGATCGATGGTAATACTTACGTCAGAAAACAAATCGCTCCGGACGTTGTGGTGGGGCGGTAGAAACTTGGAGAGGGGCAACCGTGGGCACACGTGCCGAGCTGGCAAGTGCATAGACACTAGTGAAGTTCGGGTTAGGTGCTTGGGGGCGTGTGTATTACCTGTAGTGTGGTGGCGTTATTATTATTTTCAGATCGATGTGTCCATGACGGAATATTTGTAACGGAGGGAAACCCCAATTCGGCATACCTTTAACAATGAGGCACTCCGCACTTCATGTCAAATAGTTTGCCTCAAACGGTACATGAGCAACCGTCGAATATAAGGAGAGACGGGGCCACTAGTGGGGTATTATACTTCAGTAGTACGATATTCTACAGTACCGTGACGAAGAGATCAGAAAGTGTCAGTTCATTGTGAGGAAAAAGACTCACCTACAACGCATGTCCTCCTCTAACACTATTCAAGCACTGCCTATTCTCCATCCCTAGCCTCTTCCACATACGCACGCATAAGCGTAACAACCTTCGTCAAGTTCATACTAAACTTGGCCGAGATAGGAACGACGTCCAGCCCACCAACGGGCTTGCCAATAACAAACTCGCTCCTGACGAATTCCTGTAGTCGTTCGAGCTTCTCTTTAGCTTCCTTGACGGCCTCCACGTCTCCGCCCGCGCCGTCTTGTCCTCCACCGAGAAGATCAGCCTTGTTGGCAATGACAAGCCGTGCCTTCGAGCTCATCCCAGGCTTGTACTTCTCCAGCTCATCCCTCAGGATGACAAGCTCGTCCCACGGTGCAGGCCCTGACAGGTCGACAACGTATACCAGAGCAGGCGAGCGTTCGATAGACTTGAGGAAAGAATGTCCCAAACCGACGTTGTCTGATGACTGAGATATAAGTCCGGGATTATCTGCCACGGTGAACCTAAACTCCTCGAACGTAGCATCCGATCGTTCGTACCCCCAGTCTTTCTCGCGCGGAACCTTTTGATTTCTCGTAAGAGCATCAGCGAACTCCCCCGCCTCCAGTTTCTCGCGTTCTTTGAGCTCTTCGATCCTCGTCTCGTCCACCACGCGGCCTTCGTCCCAGCCTTCAAATGTCCCGTCATCGCGAACCCGTACAACGCCAACGATAGGGTTCAAAGTCGTGAACGCATATCCAGCTACCTCCGTCTTCGCTCGACCACCTGTGATAGCCCTCAACAGCGTGCTCTTCCCTGCGTTCGGCATCCCGACGAGACCGATATCTGCCAGAAGCTTCAACTCCAACGACAGACTGATCCGCTCGCCCTCCGTGCCTCTCGTTGCGAACTTTGGGGACCGATTGTCAGGACCCAAGAAATGCGGGTTCCCGTACCCTCCCACCCCACCTCTCGCGATGAGATGACCAAAACTCTCCTTCCTTCCCGTACCAAGCGGCGCGTTCGGGTCCTTCGCCTCCACTGTCTCCTCAACCTTATCCAAGTCCAGATGAATCAAATGAGTCGCTCTCAACCTCCTCGCCAGCCTTCTCTCCCTCTCCTCCTTATACATTACCCGCTCCGCCTCCTTGAACACATCTCTCCCTATATTCTCCTCCTCCCAGTCCGGGTAATGCACCCACCGCATCCCCCTCAACTTCATTCTCTTCTCTTCCGGGTCTAACCCCTCCATCCCCTCTTCTTCCGCCTCGAACTCGTCTTGCGCTCGCCTTGGATCATCTTGGACTAGTTGACGTACTATCGTGCCCAACGGTACCCTGATAATAGTCGGTGCGCCCGTCTTCCCATTTTGCCAGGTTCCGTGGCCGTGTCCGCCAGCTTGCGCACGTACTCGTGTAGGCACAGACGATAGAGTTGTGAGATGCGGTGTAGGTAGGATGTAGACGTCTCCGCCGTTGCCACCATTGCCACCTGAGGGCGGGCCATACTGCTTGAACTTCTCGCGGTGGAAGGCGACGCAACCGTCTCCACCTTTGCCTATAGACCAGTGTGTATTATGCAATAGTCAGCTTACGGAGAACATGAGTGAGTACAAGATTAGTGTATGACTGACCGCCTCGGACGTGAATTATGACATTATCCAAGAAGTTCTCTTTCTATGGGACAGAAGAGGGTTGGTGTTTAAGCAAGCGAAGCGACTACGGGCCTGAACACCATGGTACGGATCCACACTCACCCCCTGCCGTCTCTTCCACTCAGTTCTTCTCCTCCGCTTCGCTGCAACTCTCTCGTCCTCGTCCCACTCATTCGTATGCCTCGAGTCTTCGGGCTCTTGTGACGGAGCCTCGCCAGACGATGATGCCTGTGTAGGCTGTATTGGCTTCGCACTCGGTGGCAAAGCTTGCCGCGCCTTCTCTACCACGTGTTTCGGTAATAGGCCATAGGAGTCAGATACGTAGAATCGTCTAAGAGATTGAGTGAAATACGAGGCGCGAAGCGGTCGCGAGAATGTCCTTAGGCTGAACGCATGAGGCATGTAATGGACGTCAGAGAAGAGTGTATTACAGCGTTAGGCGCTCTCATGTCTACCAGACGCGTAGTACGGCGAATCCATTCGAGCTCGGAATGTTTCCGACGACCAGCTAGATCGCAATTGCAAACAGGTCGGACAAAAGAACACATAGGTATAAATGCAATGATATATTAATTCATAATCCATAAAACAAGAAACTACAGGAATTCTGTACACTATCAAAAGTCGCAAGGTGAGAGAACCGTTTACTATCCAAGTCGCCAGTCATGTGCTATCCGAATCCGAGACCAAACATATCCATATCCGTTACCAAACCACCGAATCCATGATGCAAGTCCAAGTCCAAGTAAAAGAAACCAAACCGAAACGGATAAATCAAGAAGAATACACAGTCATGCAAGTCCAAGTCCAAGTAAAAGAAACGAAACCGAAACCGACAAATCGAGAAGAATACACAGTCGCGAGTCAATGGATGATGATAGAGATGTGAGGAGTGTCGACGCTGACCAAAGCCAAGGATGATTGATGAGGAGTGCCAGTTGATGCGCAGGGAACCTTCGGTAACGAGATGGCTATGAGGATGAAAGAGGAGGGGATGACTCGGACGAAAAGATACTCGAGGGTCGCGATGTCTCGGGGACAGTGATTAGTGGCGAAACGCAGGATTGAGCAGAAGGACGAGTTCAAGATAGAAGCGATCACTCGCTAGTACACATTGAACCCATGTAGCGTCCAACTAGTCTTTCTCCGTCTGCCTCACTGTCCTCCGAGGTCATAATGTCTTGAGGCCGGTGAGTAGTGGCGGAACGCAGGATTGAGCAGAAGGACGAGTTCAAGGTAGAAGCGATCGCTCGCTAGTACACATTGAACCCATGTAGCGTCCGACTGGTCTTTCTCCGTTCGCCTCACCGTCCTCGGAGACTTGACGATCGCAATAGTTCTCGAGTATCACATTTCGTTCGTCCTGGGGAGTCGTGGCGGGATCCTCGTGAAGTCCAATGCTCGTTGGGCGAGTAGGTTTGCGGCTAAGAAAAAGCGCGATGGCAGAAAGGCGTGACGGGCTCCTAGGCTAGTTGAGACTCGAGGACAGACGAATGTGGTCCAGTGACAGTCTCGGTGTTGGCTTCATTGGTTGCCTCAGATCGAAGTACAGGTTCCTCCGGCGATGATGGGCTCTCCAAAGATGCAGCTTGAGGTTTCAGCTCGACCGGGTCGTCGAACAATACGAGAAGAGTCTGCTGCAGTGTCCGGGTCTTGCGGAAAGCGCACCTGATGATACGGAAGACCACAAAGTACTGGAAGCAGATGTACCAGATCCATTCGAGCGCGACGACGAAGAGCTCAACGAGCGAGATTGGCTTGCAGCATTGAGGCGTACAAGGGGTCGAAGGTGATCGTGGGGGGCACAAGGGTGGTACAGTACTCGAGTTACCGAAGAGGAGCTCCATAGATGGTACAACCAGATCGAAGTTAGGGGCGACGGTGAGCTCGTTGCAATACTGAGGACCGAAGTGGATCAAGGGCGGCGCGAAGAGACCAGAATAATGTCCCGTGTAGTATTGTGCGGCAGAGGCGTTGAAGTCGAAGATGACAGAGGGCGTGACCGGGGACCTGTAGGCGTCGAGGGAGCTGCAGACGGCCTGGAGATACGGAGAGAGAGCCGGGGGACCGCAGACGACAGTTTCAACACCGACGAGAGCCAGAGAGTACATGTCCAAGACAGAGAAGGGGAGATAGACGTGTGAAGTGAAGTGGAATACCATCGAGACAACAGCGATGAACATGCTGACGACCGCCATGTTCGAGTTGAAGAATGTAGGTGGGCAGTTGCGCGTTCTGTGAAGGAGACGATGGAGAGACAAGAGACGTTGTTGACGAGCTGGAGGCGAGTGGTGGTTATCAAGGAGGTGGTTGAAGTTCAAGATGTCCTGCGGTGGCTAGCTCGAATCGCGGGGGTTTATATATGTTCGAATTGTGTTGGAACGTGATCGACTTGGAGTCCGTTTACTTTTCAAAACACGACCAAACTCAACTCGTTTTCCTTTTTAGGATGTGATATTACCGCTTTGGGCGATACTTCTTCACATAAACACGTGGCAAATTGCCGCCGAGCTGAGAGCAGGCATCCCACATCCTAACGGCGATGTTTCTGGCGCGGTGCATTGTATTTTCGACGGGAAGCTGGTTACGATGGATCCGTTCTATTTGGCTCGCTAATATCAATAATCTGCAGTACTCACCTAGATATACAAACTTTCAGTATCGCATCCGGGTTGAGTTGTTCAAGTTGTAAGTACGTCACAGTGAGCAAGGTCGTGGCTCGAAGATGCGGCTCAATCAGGATATCAGCCTGCAAAATTCATTGTATGAAGTCTTGGTGAGCCAACACAGCAAAATGCAGATATTATTAATCTACTTACTCTGCCATGATATATTTAGAAACTTCAAGTTGTGAACTGTGATGACGAGCAACAGTAACCATACTACCTCGAATACCCGTTGTATTATTACAACTTCAGCGGTAAGTGTTGTCGTCCTACCCTGTAACAAGCTTGTGTGAAGGAAGCGGAAAAATCCCAAAATTACATTATCGCAAGACCTGTAACAGCGAAACGAGCATTTGCAGCCTGAAATTCAAGTACGCAGTTTTAGCCATCGGTCACTCGATACTCACACACATATATAACAGGTAATTCAGCATTGCAACGTGTGTAGCATAACTTTGGGGATTCTAGTAGGCGGTCTGAAATCTTAAAGGCCTAGACAGCCGTCCATCTCCTCTCTAACGCCCTTGTGGCCAAAAATGCCAATACGGAGTAGACAAATGAAACGATCATTGCAATGTCCCCTGTCCCCGCTTTTGCCACTGGGCCTGTCCACCATTCTTGTGACATACAAATTACGATGAGAGCGATGGAGCTCCCGAACGTGAAGATCGCAGCATACCCCCTAGCCAGGTTCGGATGGCGTGGGTCGTTCCAGGCAGTCATAGGGGAGTATGTTGTCCATGATGCCTTACGAAAGAGGAAATGTTCGGTAAGGACAATGCCGAGGAAGGGCGCGATCCAGTATCCGATGAAACCTGCAAATAAATCAGCACAGGTTTCGAAGCCTCATAGAGTCTAATTGCATGTCATATCACAAAAAGACAGCGGTCTGCTGCGGGTGAATTGGGTAGAGGGCGCCTTTAGACCTTCGAACAATGAAACTCACTGAGTATTTGCGTGAACGTTGCATAGAAACGAGTGGCACCGACGATTCCGACGGGGATCAAGCTGTCAAAGGAACCCGGTGATTCAAATCAGCGTAACGGCATTCATCATGGCGGACAAAATGCCAGCGTGAAATCTGGGACAGCCTGGAACGTAACACCCCTCACTTAGGGCGCAGATCACTCACATTGCTGTAGAGACAATAGCAAATACGAATCTTGGGACACGTGCAAACACCGGCGCGATGGTCATGAAGCTCGTGCAGACCGTGTACATTGTCGGAGCACTCGCACTGGGTGTCGTCAGGGACAGGAGCACAAGGAGGAATTTTCCGAAGCCTCCGACGGGCTGGAGGACTGCAGCGACAAGGCCCCCAACATTCGTGGCGCTGTTTAGACCTGCATCCCATGCAGGGACGTAAGGAGCGGCGGCCGTGAATGCTGCCCCGATGAGGTGCACAGGAACCTGTGTGTTCATAGAGCGATCAACGGCTTGTCTGTGCAGCAGGGTCCTGCCGCGGGCAATAATGTACGTACACTGGCGAGAAAAAATCCGAGATACGCGTAGATAAAAATCCTCATGCTATGACGTATGTCAGTAAACCAGATACATGTCATGTTGAGAAGGTTTACCTAGAAGCCTTGGCATCGTGAAAAATACCATAATCCGGTACAATTGGACACCATGCGACGACGGTCACAGCGAGAGCAGATCCGAAAGTAATTATGGAGCTTGCCGTGGCTGGGGCAGCTGCGTATGTCGGTACACTCGCGAGGGTCTTGCCGCCGACGCCGAGCATGATGGTGAACGTTATGACGTTCGGAATCCAGGCGAGCATTTCATACCTTGAAAGACAGGTCTGGCAATCAACGTTACAGTCATGTAATGGTGACCAAAAACCAACCAATGCAGGGTTTGATATCCGCAGAAGGTTACCTGAAAGGAGTGATACGTTAGAAGGCGATTTATGTTTCTAGGAAGCAGATCATAGAAACATACGGCAAGAGAGATAAGCCCGGTTATTACGATACCTGTGGTGTCGTCCAAACGAGATGAGGCACTGGCAAGAGTCTGACCTCCGATGATACAATTAATGATGAGATAGCCCTGCATAGAAAGTACGTTGAATATACTGGGGAGGATCGCCCCGTAGTACCTGCGACATCAAGCCGAGATACCATGAGCACTGCGTGTTTAAGTCTCTTGTGTAGAGCTCACCCCAGGAGAATCGACTCTGAACCATTGCTCTTGTCCCCAGCTTCGGCCCAAATACCGTACTACAGGTCAAAAGGAGTTCTTTCGATGAACATATTTGGCATTCAGAGCTGAGATGCTAAAACTCACAAGATGGCAGGGAAGGCGCACGCGCTACGCTCGTCGGCCAACATTATCGTATAAGATATGCATGGTTCAAAGAAAGGTACAGGGACGTACATGATATCGGTGACAATAATTGTCAAAAACGCATCTTTCATTCCGAGCCCGAAAGCAGCGGGACCGACGCTTCCCGCTCCAAATGTAAGGACATTGGCGTTCGCGGCGAACCATGCGAAGAAGACCTGATAAAGCCGCGGGTCGATGCGCTGAGATTCAGGGACAGGATTGATTCTGGGAATTGTATTGTGGCCCGTGAAGAGACGTCCACGTTTGTCGAAGTCGGATTGCGTGATGCGTTAGAAGCCGTAAGAAGTCACTCTGTCAGAACTCTTTTTGTTTCATAAAGCAGAGATGAGCATTGTAGAAGCTCACCCGTGTGCTTCTAGTCCTTGCTTCGCAAGCCAGACTGAGACTCTTTGGGTGAGGCGATCGAATTTGCTGAGAGTAGTAGAGAGGTTGACGGCGTTGTCGATGAGCGGATCGTGTTTCGTTGCTGAAGGAACATCAGCCACCGAAACTGTAATCTTCTCGTTACTGTTCTTCTCTTCGCCATCAGTGCCCTTCTCTGTGCTACCCACAAAAGCGGCCATAGCGTTTCGATGGCTTCCAGCGTGAGGGGAGGTGCAAAGCAAAGGAGGAACGGGACGCTGAAGCCTCCGCGAGACCCATGCCCATCGTTCATAGCTGGAGTACGCATTGCCTGTTCAATCGTCCAAGATAAGACCAAGCCAGAGATAACGAACAGTTTCTGTCAACTGTTTAACCTCGTCGTTTTCCATGCTCCCATGACAGTCTTCCTATGAGATTAGACACACGGCTGTCTTCGAACAGTTCTTGCATTTGGAGCCTGACATCTTTATCAGACTCGATATGTCGTGCTGCTCCCATGAACCTGTGTGAACCTCGGTCTGCTAGAAAGTTCCTGAAGAGAGCTTTGAATACTAGGCGACCAAGGTTCAGAACAGAGAACCATCTGACAGCCCTGACTACATTACCATATCCACTCGCCGTGCATTGACACGAGCGGCCTTCACGCATGTATCAAATCCAGCACACGACGTGATCGCCAGACGCGCATTAGGTGACTCCCATGAGGAGGAACAGCTCGCCGAAAACCTATCCAAAACCTCCGAGAAAATTTAGACTTCTCACCTTACCCTCCCTGTTCCAATCTTCTGTGATGACAACCATTCAGTGTTAGAACATCAGCGTACGTTGAGCGGGAGACCGAACTTCCAGGCACCCCGAATCCAGCTCAAAACAATAACGGAAGGCGGCGGAAAGCTCACGGCAATAAAGATTAGATGTACAACAATATGAGGTATCTTACTCGAAACTGGTCGGACCATGCACTACTCACGCTGGACGAGCGCGAGCAACCCCAACCCGCCTAGGAGCGCGTATTTCAGTTGGGGGAAGTCGTTCTAGATACATATACCGCATTCAGTGACAGCACATAGGAACCACAATCACGCATGCAGGGAAGATGTGCTTACCATGGCGATAGTGACATATCCGACATATGGTAGGAACCTGCAACATCAACCCGTCATGATTAACTTTCACTCAGAGAAGTATGCCACCAGCGGAGCTGGAGATTTAGAAGGCTGGACATACCCGCGCACTTTCCCGACGATATGCCGCCTCTCGAGCCACTCTAGTCCCTGGTACAAGTCGATATCATCCACAGGGTTGTTGTCTCCCTTTGTGAGAAGGAGTTGACGTTGACCGAGCGGGCTTGCTGTTACCAATCTGATCATACAGTGGTAGAGTATACGAGGGATCAGAAGACGAGGAGAACGGAGACGGACGAGAGAGTGGGAATAGTAAGCACATCGCTGCATTGAGAAACAAGTTGTGTTGATTTCACGCACCCCTTCTTATTGGACACGGCGTCATGCGTTTCCATTACACGATGCACGATGGGAATGTCGGCGCAGGAATCTTGTACACAGTAATGTCACCCGTTTGGTATCGTTGGCCAGCGGGATTCGTCAGGAAGAGGAGGTCGCCACGATAGAAGGCAGGTTCCATAGAGCCACTGAAAGATGGAGAGTTGTGTCCAGCGCTGAATAAGCTGAAATGAAAGGAATAGCACAAACCTGAGCACAACAACTATAGGAGACTCTGTGTTGCAAACTAGACCAAGGCCTTTCCAGATCATTAGACCGGTCGCCAGGACGGATGCAAAGTTGAGGACTTGCAGCAAGACCTGTGTCGTGTTTAGCCCTCAGCGCGCAATTATCTTCCAGAAACGTACATGTCTGAATCCTAGACGTCGCAATGTCTTGAGCTCGTCGGCAACATGGTGGTCGGGTTGAAAGGTGCGTTTGGGGACGTCGACCTCAGCGGTGGCAGCGGTGAAATAAGCGCGATGGGGACGTGGAAGTGCACGTGGCAAATCTAGATAAACGCCGCCCCACGAAGTCGCTTTACTCGGGCGCTAAAATGCATGAATTCGAGTCTCCGACAATCCCGGAGTAACTGCATCTCTGGTACTTAGCAGGAGAGGTACGTCGTGGAAAATGCCGCATACGCCATCATGAGGAGTTTTAACGTGTACTTACAGTAAATGAAGAAGATGATGTTAGAAGAGGGGGATCTGCAAATGAACACACATCATCGTTCCTTATGGTCTAGTAGCAGGGGTACCTTCGAAATAGAGGTCAAGCACTCGTTACAAATCATCAAAATTCCATGAATCCTCCGCCGCCGTACCATGGGTATGCCCTGTTCAAAAGCTGCAATGCTGGCGTTTTCCTTGGTAAAAGCTATCAGACATGCTGGGTTGGAATCAATCGTCGGTGAAACTGGAATGTTTGTGGACTGATGTCGAGGCGAAGTCGAGAGTGTGCACAGTTGGACAGGGAAGGAGCGTGTGGCAGACGTTGATATGAGTGTGTAAAATTCTGATTGTCATATGTCCCGAGATCCCTATCGCAATATTGCCGGCGGCCTTGGCTATAAGCCCCGACATCGCTCGACTGTCTTCAAGAAAGCTCGTGGCGAGCAAAACATCGTTGAAGACATCGGAGGGAGTGGAGATTGCCATGGTCGGTGTAGCGAGACTAGACGGGGACTCAGGAACATTTGTTACCCCTTCATAAGGGCATTCGGGGAGGATTCTTCGATGCCGTGAGCATTGTAGGGGTGTCAACTTATCGCATGCTAGCGCCCGGTATATCAACTCTGCCCCTGGTGACATAGCGCCGCTGCCCGCCTTACCTCTCTCAGCCGTTCAAAACCCACAACGCCTGTTTGGCTTTGCTTTCCTTTTCCCCGCCTCTTCTCTTTGTTCGCCTTCCTCTCCGTCGTCACAGGGCAACGCCGACCCCCCCATACTACCCATCGGCGGCGCTTTTCTTGAATAACTTCGAAAGATCATGCCAGTGCGCGTGCCGACGGACGACCCGATCTCACTCTGCTGTCTCCCCCTCCCAACGAAACAACTGAAGAGGCTGCCCTCCGCATTGCAAAGAAGCCGAGGCACGCCGCGTTAGCGACGAAATTGACCGGAAGCTCCAGGCGGAACGAGATGCGCTCAAGACCCAGAACGTCCTAAAGATGTTGCTGTTGGGGCAGAGCGAGAGCGGCAAGTAGATTAACACTTTCACGTAACGCGCCTGTACTGAATGAATGTGATGTAGGCAAGTCCACTACGCTGAAGAGTACGTATCTTCTTTTCTATACTTTAACTGGTAATGGCCGCTCGGACCAGAAAAGGAAATGACGGTGGCCACTACGCCGCATTGTTGGCGCGTCAGCTGCATTGATTTGCCCTGCACGCGTTGGTCCATCAAATGGGAGGCGGCGGCCACGTTTATCGTTGCTTAACTGACAATCATTCGCAGACATACAGCGGATTCATGCACCGGAGGTCTGGGAAGCTGAGCGCCGTGCATGGCGGACAGTCATCCATCTGAACCTCGTCCGTGCAGTCAACACCATCCTAGACGCCCTGCAGTCTGAGGTAGCTCAAGTCTCCTCCCATTATCCAAATTCCCTCCCCTCGACCCCCTCTCAGACTCAGACGATGACCATGATTTTGGCATTCCGAGTCACCAACCACGTTCTCGCCTCCCCCACCCTCCCGGGCATCCTCGAATCTTGTAGAACGTTACAGCACGCTGAGACTGCAGTTCGCACCTCTAAGACGTGTGGAAGAGGACTTGAAGACGGCACTTGGCGCAGGAGCAGACGAATTGCCTGATTTTGCGTCTTCGCAGGGGCACGGTATGGTAGCGACGCCGTTCGACGCTACGTCAATCTACTCGACCAGTCTTTCATCGACTGATAGCCATACACGGACGAGGGGACGGGAGTTTTTCGTACGGTCGCATAATGCATGGAAGAGCACAGTGGTCAATGGTAGAGCAAGCAGTCCGACCTCGAAGAGGGGAGGAGGGAGTTCAGAGAACGTGGAGGTGGTAGCTATGTTTAGGGCGGACATCAAAATGCTATGGAAAGACGATGGGGTGAGAGAGGTTCTGGCCAGGCAGAAAGTTTCGTTGGGAGATTCAGCAGAATAGTGCGTATCCAAAGTGGTGAGCTTGATGCAGGTAGACCGTACATTGACCTTATTATGTTCTGTGTAGTTTCTTCAAACACGTCGATCGAATTGCCAGCCGAAACTACGAGCCCACAGACGATGACGTTGTACGTGCCCGCCTTCGTACTGTCGGGGTACAGGAATATCGCATTCCTTTCTTGCGTGCAGGTACGTAACACGTCAGTCCTGCTTTCACCACAGAAACCGCATGACGAATAGACCAAAAAGCGGCGGCTCTCAGAAGGGAATACCTCGGCAAGGAGTGGCGGATATTCGATGTGGGCGGTTCCAGGACTATGGTATGTTTTCATGTCGCAGTAGCAGTCATGGACGTTGCTAATGTCTGGCTCCCAGCGTGCTGCCTGGCTTCCCTACTTCGAAGACGTCCAGGCGATTCTTTTCCTCGCCCCAATTTCATGCTTTGACGAGCGTTTGGCGGAAGATCGGTCGGTCAACCGAGTCAAGGATTCGTTCATCTTGTGGAAGTCGATCGTCGGGTCGAAGTTGTTGGCGAAGTCTATCATCATCCGTGAGTAATGATCTACAGACGTTTTGCGTTTGATGTTCCGGTGTTGTCGGCCACTGATATGCTGTGTGATGATCTGCCCGGATAGTATTCTTGAACAAATGCGACCTTCTAGATAAGAAACTTAAAGGCGGTGTATCCGTGAAGAAATACATTCCACGGTACGGCGATAGGGAGAACAGTATGCCTATGTTTGGGCGATGTACGTATCCTTTTGTGTCATCCTATAAATGCGTGCCACTTAACATCGTGTTTGATGACACAGACCTTCGCGACAAGTTCAGGGATTACATGAATGAGTACTCGCCAGAACGGAGGCCATTCTACGGCTATCTCACTTCCGTCGTTGTGCGTATTCCATTATACTTATAGGTCTTTATTTGTGCCGGTTGCTAATATTGTTGGTCGCATAGGATACCAAAGCGACTGCTGCTACTCTCGCATCCAGTACGTTGTCTCTGCTATCTGCTTGTAACGTTCATCGAGTTGACCTTGAACTCAGTTCAGGATGGAATTCTACAAGGCCATTTGGAGAAGGGTATGTTGCTCTAAGCAATATGCTCGTCGTGTGTGACTACTGTCTTTTTTCTGCTTCCCTTAAATTTCATATACACTTTCCTGGATGGAAATCACCATTAAACCTTAACCTTCCACTTATCCTGACTTCTTTCTTCATCTTCGGTCATCGTATATTACTAGCATTCTGAACTCTGCATACATACCTACCCCCATCTCTAACTGCTGTTATGCTTATATCCCGGGGCTCATTTAATGTTTTGTTACTCCTAGTATCTATTCTCTATTTAGGAGTTGTTTAAAGGACTTGTAAACCCCTCCGTGTTCCAGTTTCATCGTATTAGCGATATTCACTAGTAGTGTGGTATATACATGTACATACTAAGGCTATGCAGTTTCTGAGCCAGTTTGCGTGCGTGCGATAATCCGTGTCATAAGTAATTTGAGGGTATCATACTATGAGAAGCACCGTGACGGCAATCTCCATGTCGAGTATGCATAACGTCTCTCTCTACGTCTATCATGGATCATGGTATGCCAGTGGCCGATTGTTCTACATGTTACTAGTACGTCCAAGTCTGTAGTTCATAGTTTAATGAAATCCGAGAGAGCAAGCTCGTTACGGATAAGCAAACAGATCGACGTAGTACACTTCGTCCTTACAGTACAATACTAGTCGAGTGACGCAAAACGAGACAAATCACAATAAACCCTAATGGACAGAAGTAACGATACGGAAAGTCACTGATGCGTCTGAGTCAAATCGAAGGATGTCAAAGCATTCAAGAGAAGCAACCATTGCCGGACGGTTCCACGATGGATATTGTCAGAGCAATAAAGGGCCGGAAACAATGATGATGGCCGCCCCAATTACTGCCGCCACGTTTATATACCGCCGTCCAGCCGCATTGTGTTCACTGTTGGAGTCCGTCGAGCTCCCGGATGAATTGCCATTACCCTTCTTCCCCGTAGTGCCGACCGCACCAGCAGTAGTGGTACTGGAACCAGTGCGGTTTAACAAAGCAGCATACCCTCGATCACTCAGAGGCTGGCTCCAGAAAAACGTTGGATCCGTGACATATCTCGACCCATCGTTCGTTGACAGGAACATTGCGTATGTGTTGTTTGTGTCACCTACAGCAGAGGCGA
>MQVO02000207.1:0-14570 GCA_001986395.2 Irpex lacteus
CTAGTTAGAATTATTTTTAGGGTACAGACTGTGTATTTAATTTAATTTTATTTTAATAGAGGGTCTATTTTACAAATATAATTCTAACTAATACCCCTTTGTGGAATATGGATAGACTAAGTAAATAGCTATCTTATTATTTATTCTAATTCTCTTTAACCTAAAGGATAATAAATACTCTATTTATTTAACTGAGTGTCCTCCCTCCAATTAACTTGGGTTCCAAAGAGTTAAGATTAGTACTAGAGGGATTCCCCCTTGTGTCCTCCCTCCAATTAACTTACAAAATAATAACTAAAGAATCAGAGTCCCAAAAACACTAGGAATTAGAATTCATTCTAATTAGTTTTTTGGGGGATTGTTAGAATAAGAATAAATTTAATTAAACAATTAAAATAAATTAATGTTTGTTCTCTCAAAGATGAGTAAAGTTAAAGAATTTAAAGGGAGCTAGCGATTAATAATAAATAATCTTAGAATAATATTTTTATAATTATTTAACTCTTTTCCCTACTCTATTTATTTAACTCTTCAAAAGAATAATAGTTTATTGTAATCACTCTCCACTCCACTTTAGTGGCTAGTGGCTTAATAATTATTTAATTATTTTGGTAGGGGTTATTAAAATTTAATTAAATTTTAATTAGGGCACCTATAATAACATTAAGACAAACTGATCTGATAGTTATAGTAGCTTAGAGTTCTTTATCTCATATGGCTGTATGTATATTAAGTATATTCTCTTATAGTATCACAGGTTTAACTGGTAGTTTAGTATTATCAGTAGCTCATGGTTTTGTATCATCAGGTCTACTTATTAAAGTAGGAGAAAGGGGAATAAGATTAAAAAGAAAGAAAGACTGTGTAATTTATTTAATTTTATTTTAAGTAGATTAAAAAAGTATTGATTGTCTTTATTTGCATCAACAAAATCTCAGTCTCAGTAAAGTATTTCTAGTGCATGTGTTAGAAGTGTTGTTGGTAGTACTCAGCAGTGAACTGGTATGTATAGAAAAGTATAATAAAGATTTAGAAAGTGGAGTAATAAGTAATGAATGTAAATTTTTTAGAGTACCGTAGTGAAAACAATCTATATCTCTCTAATGAGGAATTAATATTATTGGGTTTAGAATTAGTTATTCTTCTATCAAATAACAGTAATTTAATAGAAGTTAAGGTAATAAAAAGGATAAATTAAAAAAGTACTTCCAACAAAGAGCCTAGTTTTTTTGGATAGATTTATAAACCATTCTATACTTTTATCTGTTATCTAGAAATTATACAAAGAGTTATTGAAAATGAAAAACAAGATTTTACTGTTATACATAGACATAATAATATATCTGATGCATACGTAGAAAGAATTATAAATACATTCCAACATCTTACATGAAAATGGGCGTTGTGTTCTAGTATTATATAATATATCTATAAACTCGAAGAATATAAAAATATAGCTAAAATAATACATAATACTATTCTTGATAGAGAATACCCTGCCGATTATATAGATAAAAGTACAAATATATTTATATTCGGATTGATGCAAATGGTACTCGTCTTGACACTCCCCCCTAAATTAAAAAAGTATTGATTGTCTTTATTTGCTTTTATCGGAGATTCCTCATTCTAGTAAACTTTATTACTATACAAATATATCGTATTATTCCCTTCATATCTTAAGGTTCCAATCCCCTTTAGCTTTACAAGTATTTGATGAGACTATATTTAAGATTAGAAGACTGATTATCCTCCAACCACGACCTCTTAGATTCTAAGTGGATTGTCTTAATACTCAGATAATCTTCTAGGAGGTCTGGTTAACTTCCTACCATTTACCTACACAGCTATCCTTATCGGATCTCTATCTCTAATGGCTCTACCATTTATGACAGGGTTCTACAGTAAGGATCTAATCCTTGAAGTAGCTCTAGGACAATACGAAGTATCTGGTACAATGGCATACTGGCTGGGAACAATTTCAGCTGTATTCACAGCCTTCTATTCATTCCGACTAGTATCACTAACATTCTTTACAACACCTAATGCCCCTAAGGGTTACTATCTACATGCTCACGAAGCACCTATGATCATTGTAATTCCTCTGGTAATTCTATCAATCATGTCAATTGTATTTGGTTACATTGCAAAGGACATGTATGTGGGAGTAGGTACAGATTTCCTATCAACTGCTCTATACCAACACCCTAACCACATTACACTGATTGAAGCTGAATTCGGACTACCTCTACTAATGAAGCTACTACCTGCTATTGGTAGCCTATTCGGTGCTGGTCTAGCACTATATCTATACCATGTGGTACCTGCATTCACAATTGGTCTAACAAACGGACCTATTGGATATGCTGTATACTCATTCCTTAACGCAAAGTGGTACTGGGACGCACTATTCAACGGTTTCATTATCAGTGCTTCACTACGAGTTGGACTTGTTATCTCTAAGGTTCTTGACCGAGGAGTTATCGAACTAGCTGGACCATACGGTCTAAGTACAGTTCTAACAGGAACAGGTCGATCTGTAGCTGCTTACGACACAGGTGTTATTACATCATACGCTCTATACATCATGCTAGGGCTTGTATCACTAATCGGATCATTTAAGAACAGTACTCGAACACTTATTGAAACAGGACAATGTACTACTGCTAATAAGAAGGGTGCTCTAACAGTACAAGTATGGATTAGTCAACGAACTACTGCAATTTAATCATCAATACTCCCCATCAATTAAGTTTAAGTTTTAATTAAAAGTGGGTAAAATGGAGACGGAAGAGGTAGATAAAATCAAGGGTCAGATGGCTCATTGCAGAGAAACCGGGTTGCATTTTAATATTTATAGTGGGAAATATCCTATTCATTTACAACTTACCCCTCATAATGCCGAAAATACTCATGACAGTGTCATGAATGGGCCTAATTATAGAGATTATGGGGTTATGCCTAATTTAATAAATGAAAATGGGGTCCTATAGCACTTTCAGCTCCTGCAGTAGCAATAATAATAATAATTGAATAAATTTGTCCAATTGTATCGTTATCATTATAAGCCATAACTAGAACTAGAATGGTTACAGAAAGAAGCATCAGTTCAATAATCACAATGAGTTAAATTAAAAAATAATTAGATATATAATTAAAATATAAAATAAAATAAGAGAATTATTTTATGGGAGCCTCTGTTACCTCCATTATTTACACCACTGTTACCTCCAATATTTCCACCACTGTTCCCGCTATTACCATTATTATTACTAGCATTATCATTTCTTCTCCCACGTATACTTTGTTCAACTGCAGCTCCAGCACCTACAACACCAGCTCCTTTAACAATTCCATTGATAATTTTTTCACCTATTTTCTTTCCTGGATAAAAAAAGTAAAACTAACTAGCTTGTGTGGGTAATTAAAATTTAATTAAATTTTAATAACTATCTTATTTTATTATTTTTGTCATCTTCCATCTCACATTTGTGGTATTCGTATTCAACTATCAGGAAGACTTGCCACAGAACGAGTTATCCCTCGTGTTACGAAAAATGTGAATGTGTTTGGATAATAAAAGTAAAGTAAAGAATATATGTCACCTCTTCCGAGAGAAATAAAAGTTTTTCTTTTTATAATTCTAACTAGTTTTTTTTGGGGATTGTGTAACAGTAGTTGCATGAATTAGACCTGAGTATAGTCCAACTCCTACAACAAATGATTTTAGAGACACTGTACTAAAACAATTGTATGATAGTGCTGCTGCAAATAGCAGTGCGATAACTACGTTTCGTGTAAATAGAGTAGCTGAGATTGTAGCCTTTTGTACTAGAGCGTTTTGTGGTTCAGTAGAAATTGCTGTAGAAGATAGCGGAATCGCTAGTACAAGAGCAAAAAAGTAATTGTATGCTTGATTGAGTATGTACTATCGTCTAAGGATTGTGCCAGAAGCAAAATATAATATATACAAGTTACGCTGATCGAACGAGTATTAACCGCTACTCTATATGATATAAGCTTTACTAGTAAGGCGAAAGTAATTACCATTATACAACACTTGCTTTCCATTGATAATGGTAGAGCACCGCAGAAGAGTAGAACTTTTATCGCCTTGTCTGAAGCAAGGTAGTTACCTTTAATCTAGCAGTGCTAGTATATTAGACTAGTGAGGGGACTTTAACCTTTACGGCGTAGAAGCCACATGTTAAGCGAAGCTGTCACTCCTAAATACTGATTGTTTAGTATATTAATTAGTTTAATACTAGTGGTGGGACTTGAACCTTTAAGACCTTTTTGTCAACGCAACATAAATTAAAAAGGAGGGGGAGGACTAGGTTTACTTTTATTGCTTCAGGGCACAAGTTAATTCTTTTCTTTTCTATTACTTGAGTAACTCCTCTGTAGAAAGATATTACTCTTGTTTGAGAACTATCATATAATACACCTCCTGCACAAATAAATAGTCCAGGTGAAACTAGTCCTTTAGCTAATCCTAAGTTAATAGCACCTTCCCCCAAAAAAACTAGTTAGAATTATTTCTAATTCCTAGTTTTTTGGGTTAGCTTGTATACTGTTACTAAAAACAGCTAAAAGATAAACTGCAGCTTGAGAAACTGAACTAAACAAAAAACTAATAATTTCTATTATTTTTGTAGAAATAATTATAACCTTTAATTAATCTCAACCTGAGGATGAGATTTGCAGGGTGATAAAAGGCCATTCTGCAGGTTAAAGTACAAATTTCATTATAAACAAAGATGAATAGTAAATGAGGAGTAGGGTTATTTAAGGAGACCTGCACTAAGTTGTATCGGCATTAATTTAATTAAATATAAAAAGTTACAAAAACATTCTTCAATAAAAATATAATTAACCTACAAAATAAACAGGTGGTGGTTACTCCTATAATTGCTTACGATAATTGCGATCTTTTAAAATTAAAAATTATTTTCTTCCTATTAAAAAAAGTATTAAAGTTAAATTCATTGTTTGATTACTATAAAGTAAATTATTTTAAAAAGTAGTCAAAAGTGATTATCCACTACTATCCTGTTAGATAATCTCCTGCCTGATGCCGCCTTCGGAGGCCTCGCATCCGACGGTGGCTATCATCTCCTTAAAAATAAGCCTCCCTCTGAATAAGTGTGTACCCCTTACTATTAATATTGCTATAACCATAATAACCCGATAATTATAAATATTGTATAACTAATTAGGTTAAAATTATAAACTATTGTTCTCCCCTTTTTTTTTATAAATAAAAAAGGATTCAAGTAAAAACTTTTCCACCCTATTGATTTAATAACAATAAACACTATTGAATATAACTACCTAATTTTTAATAAACTAAGCTGTTTAGGGTTATTTACAACTGCGCCTAATATAATCTTGAATAAAACAACCTACAGCTAAAAATTAAACACTGTTGTTCATAACACCTATAAACTATTATTATATTTTATGATAATTTTATTTAGTTAAATTAAAAATTATTTTTCTTCCTAGGTTTACTTTTATTGTAAAAATTTTTCTTTTTATAATTCTATAATATTATACATATAAACTTAATCCAATAGAGAAGGAATAATCTCTAAATAAATTTAAAGATTCTCCCTCCCCTATTCTTTTATTTATATTTTTTTTTTTTGTTTTTAAATTTATGTTTAAGAAAATAAAATTTATACTCTCTTATATAATTAAATACTTTTTTTATTTAGATATATAAAAATAATTAAATAATAAGTAACTAAAATAATAATTAAATAATTAAATATTTATAAAATTTTAAAGTTCTATAAATCTATTCCTTATATTAAGGGATAAATAACTTTTAATTAAATTAAATTTATAATAAATTTGGGGGATTAATACCATTTTTCTTTTTAAATCAATTATTTTACGGTTATATAATCTTATTCGCCTTATTAGTATTAGTTTCATGAGTAATTTTACCATATCTTTTACAGTTACAAATCGTGAGATTATTAATAACTAAATTATAATATAAATAAGTCTATTATTTAATGGTTTAAAATATCTCCTTGATAAGGAGGCAATAGATGTTCGATCCATCTTAGACTTAAAGTTCCCATAGCTTAATTTGGTTAGAGCAATAAATTGAAGCTTTATTGATAAAAGTTCAAGTCTTTTTGGGGACCCTATTCTTTTATTTATATTTTTTATTTTTTGTTTTTAAATTTAAAAAATATTTAATTATTTAATTATTATTTTAGTTACTTATTATTTAATTAAATCTATTTATATTAATAAGAGTATTTCTTATATTTTATCTTTTAATATTATTTTATTAATATCTTTTTATTTTTATTTACCTTATTTATTAGAAGGTTTATATCTTTTATTATTAATGTTTCATATTTATCTTTATTTAAGTCCTATTGTTGCTATTTTATTAATATTAATTAATTATTTTATATCTTTAGATAATTCTTATATTGAAAAGAAAAGTCCTTTTGAATGTGGTTTTACTTCTTATGAACAATCTAGATCTTCTTTTAATGTTTCTTTCATTTTAGT
Organism: Irpex lacteus; assembly: GCA_001986395.2. Taxonomy (NCBI): domain Eukaryota; kingdom Fungi; phylum Basidiomycota; class Agaricomycetes; order Polyporales; family Irpicaceae; genus Irpex; species Irpex lacteus. The sequence goes on from MQVO02000207.1 coordinate 6,541, forward strand.
TGCTATCTTATTTTTACCTTTTGATTTAGAAATCTCTTCTCTTTTACCTTATGTTATCTCCGCTTATAATAATAATCTTTACGGTTTATTTATCTTATTATTCTTTTTATTTATTTTAATACCCTTTAATAATCCAGCCGATATCTTTTTATTGCTGGAGGAGGTGACCCTGTACTATACCAACACCTATTCTTCCAAACAATTCTATATGTTATTCCTCTAGTTATTATGCCTTCGGGTTTCCGGTTTAACGCATTTTATTCACTCTATGCAAAGCGATTTCCTAACGCAGTAGCTCCAAGTCAATCATTTCTTGAATGGCTGATTGGGTTTGCTGTAGGCGATGGTAGCTTTGTAGTTAACAGCCGAGGAACTGCTGTATTCGTGATTACACAACTTACTGAAGATATTCAGGTACTTCTGAACATTATTTTTGTTTACAGGGGAGAAATAAAAGTTAATATATTAATAAATTAAGAATAAATATAATAAACTGTTTGAACTATACTAATATTTCTAATATGTAAGATTAAAGAATATAAATATAATTAATTACTATTTATACAATTAAAGAATATATAATTTGAACTCTTAGTTAAGGAGCGTAGCGAGTGAGTGGAACGAGGGATACTATAGATTAAAATAAACAAAAATCTTCTTTTCTTAAACTCTTTAGCATTAACCACAATACAACTTGTAGTATTATTACTTCTACCGAACCCTCCGTATAAACAATTTAATAATAATTTAGCAATCCATCTTTTTGCCCCTTTTGACTCAGCTTTAACTTTATATAAAGTATTTACATAATCAGAGAAAATATCAACTTTCTCACAGGAGTAGCCTCCTTTAATAATAAATTGATATTCAGGAATTAAATTTTTAGCCATTTTCAACTCTTCAGAGAAATAAATAGCAGTCCATTTACCTACCTCCTTTTATTTAAATAAAAATAAAAATAAGGAAAGTAGCTACTTGTTCCATTAAAAAAAATAATGGTTCAATCGAAGCATTAGATAATGGAACTCCCTCTTCTATCCTTTTTTTTATTAAAAAAAAAGGGAAGAAGATTTTAGTTGGTTTGTAGATGAGGATGGTAAGATGATAGACTATAATAAAAAGATTAATGTTTTTGAAGCTGTACAATTATTGCACCACTTTCTAAACAAAAAGTATGGTATATCTAAGGAAACGGTTAAAGAAATAAAATTTATATCTAATATTTTTTTATTCTAACAGCTGTGTAATTGTAAGACTCTATTAAAATTTTATTTACTTTATATTTTTATACTTTACTTTGTTGAAGACTATTAAAATTATAACCTCTCTACTTAAACATTTTTTATTTTTTTTATTTCTTTATTTTTATTTATTGAATATAATAATCTAATTATAATATTTTATTTTAAGTTTTAATTTTAATATTATAAATTTAATTTATTTAATAAAAGGAATGATGTGAATATAATTGGCACTCATATATCTAGATGTTATGTTCCGAACTCCTGAAGAACCACGGTTAAGTGTGGTGGGATCAGTAGGAACAGTAAGTAATATGACAAGGAGGTGTGGCGACCTGACGTTTAAGTACATACCAATTTTATTTTTGGGTTTATTAACCCCCTATGAACCTTTTAATAAAGCTAAATATAAATTAATTAAGCCTATGATTTAAAGGTAGAATAATTTCTTGATAAGGAATCTGTAGAAGTTCGAATCTTCTTGGGCTTATTGTCTTTTTTTTTTTAATTATTCTTTTGTTTAATCCCAACCCAAAAAAACTAATTATTTCATCCGCAATTATTAAAATTTAATTTAATTAAATTTTAATTAGAGCCTAGTTTTTTTGTTGGTTTATTAAAAAAAAAAGGAGGGTAAAGGTAATAATGATTGTTACAGTGATAAAAATTAAATATATAAATATATTGTTAGACCACTGTCTTTCCCCACTCCTCACCTACTTTTGTCTTTTTCTTATGCCTTTTTATTTTCTTTATTTCTTTTTTTTTTTATTAAAAAGAAAAAGACAAAAAGGGAAAAAAGAAATAAAATAAAAAGGGGTGGTTGAGGATAAAGGGCAGATGGTAGATTTTTTTACAAATAAGTAAAACATCTTATATTTTATTATCAACCACTATCCACTTATCATCATCCTCTTTTTCCTTTTTTTATTAAAAAAGGGGGGGCAGAGGCCGGTGGCGTGGGCGGATAATAAATGCTTAGTAATAACTATAAAAAGATAAAGTTTTACATTTAGATTAAAATTAAATTTTTAATTGTATATTTTTATATTTTTTTTTAAGAAATATAATATATGCCTTTTTATAATAAAAAAAAGGAATAAATAAAAAATTAATCTTGTCTACTTATATGTGTTCAGCCCCCCCATTTTTATTATAAAAATAATTATGGTAATGTGGATGGATATTAAATATAATTATATACTTGTGTATATAATTTTAAATTAAATTAAATTAATGAGGCTTTTAAAAAAAACAAATTTTACTTAGATTAGTAAATTCTTATGTTGTAGATTCACCACAACCAGCTAATCTATCTTATTTATGGAACTTTGGTTCTCTATTAGCAGTATGTCTTATTTTACAAATTTTAACTGGAATATTTTTAGCAATGCACTATCAAGCTCATGTAGATTTTGCTTTTAATTCTGTAGAACATATAATGAGAGATGTAAACAGTGGTTGGGCAATTAGATATACTCATGCTAATGTAGCTTCTTTCTTCTTTATTTTTGTGTATGCACATATAGCTAGAGGATTATATTATGGTTCATATAAAGCACCTAGAGTATTAGTATGGTCAATAGGAGTAATAATTTTAATAGTAATGATGGCTACAGCCTTCCTAGGTTACGTATTACCTTATGGACAAATGTCATTATGGGGAGCTACTGTAATTTACAAATTTATTAAGTGCTATACCATTCTTTGGACAAGATTTAGTTGAATTAATTTGGGGAGGTTTTAGTGTAAGTAATGCAACACTAAATAGATTCTTCTCTTTACATTATTTATTACCATTCTTATTAGCTGCTTTAGCTGTAGCTCACTTAATAGCTTTACACACAAACGGTTCAGGTAACCCTAATGGTATTGGTTCAACTTCTGATAGATATTCAATGCATCCATATTTTTACATTCAAAGATCTTGTAACTATTTTCTTTTTCTTCCTTGTTTTATCTATTATTGTTTTCTACTACCCTAACTTATTAGGACATTCAGATAACTATATACCAGCCAACCCTATGCAAACTCCTCCTTCAATTGTACCTGAATGGTATCTATTACCATTCTATGCTATTTTAAGATCAATACCTAATAAATTATTAGGAGTTATTGCTATGTTTGGTTCATTATTAATTTTATTAATTTTACCTTTAACTGATGTTTCTAGAATAAGAGGAAATCAATTTAGACCAGCCATGAAATTATTCTTCTGGTTCTTTGTTGTAAATTTTGTAATCTTAATGTGGATCGGATCTCAACATCCTACATCTCCTTATGTAGAAATAGGACAAATCTCTACAGCATTCTACTTCCTTTGGTTTGTATTAATAGTGCCTGCAATAGGTTTAGCTGAAAATACAATTATGGATATTGCTACTAGCCCAGCCGACCTTAAATAAGGAAAAGTGAATAGTTAAGAATAATTCTTATTTTATAACCCCCTGTTCTCAACCACGGCCTCTTAGATTCTAAGTGGATTGTGGATGGAGGGTATGCATCCTTTATCCTTGTCCCCCAGGTTAAAAGAGTAGAGGTACCTTATATAAAATTTATTTTAAATAAAAAATATAAAAATATGATCAATATTAATAATCTCTCTAGTAGTAAGTCTATAATTATTTAAATAGTAGTATAAAGTCTCTCTCTAATAGTAAACCTATCCCCCAAAAAAACTAGTTAAAATTAATTATCCAGCGACCCTAGTTTTTTTTTTGGATATAATAAATAATTAATATAAGATATCTATGCCTGAGGAAGTACTAACTAAATTTATAATTACTGGTAAGTTAGTATACTTAACTGAAGACAAGAAAACTGATCTTCTCCTACCTCTAATACAATTAATTTAATTCTATAAAATTAGAAATCAAAAGGGTAAATTGTATTCTATAAAATTAAAAATAATTTGAGTGTGGAGCAGTGGTTCGATTCCACTCTGGCCTATTATCTTTATTTCTTGCTTTCTTCTTACACTAAGTAAAAAAAACAAGTACTAGATACAGAGATATATTACAGTGTGATTCCTAACTCAATTTAAGGTACTTAGACTTAGCATTATGTACTTTAAGATTTTATCTTAAGCGTAGTGTTTAAATACTACAGCTATAATCTTACTTTTCAAGTTTATACTTGGGTACAAAGTGTTGATACTCAATATAAGCTAAGCAATATGCAACTACTAAATACACTACCAAAACTGTAAGATGATAGTATAGTATCTTATATCTTACAGTTTATTTTATCCTTTTCCAGTCTATGAAAATAGCAACCCAAAAAAAAAAATGTTATTATGGTTAAACAGTTTTCAACTACTACTAATGTTTGTGCCCCTGAAAATAAAGAGAAATTACCTGTTTTCCTCTTTTTTTATATAAAAAAAGGATCCCCCAAAAAACTAATTATTTATAATTCCTAGTTTTTTTGGTGGGTGAGATTAAAAAGGCTGTAGATTCACAGTATAAGTATAATGTACCGAAGTTTAAATAACCGTTAGAAGATGAAATATCTAAACTTCCAATTGATAGTGCAAATTAGGCTATAAGTAAATATGCTGCTTTTATGGAAAAACATAGTGCAAAAACTTAATTACGAGTTGATGAAGAGCGTGCTAAGTGTGTAGAGACTGTTATAAGGAAATACTGAAAAAATATCCTAATATTTTTGAACAAAGTATAGAAAATAGAGTTAGTAAAGTAGCTGAAGGAAAATTATTTAATGAAGAACATGAAGAGAATATTTACTAGGACAAGGGGAATTACCTTAAAGCTATTTTAACTAAATGTGTTAGGTAACTAATTCATGGCTCTAATTAAAATTTAATTTAATTAAATTTTAATAATACCGGGATAATTAATTAGTTTTTTTGTTTATGGTGTTAAATTAAAAGATTTTCAAGATTGATGCAATATAGCCGAATTAATAAAGAATAAGGATCCTTTCACTCAAAAAGGATTTGACCTGGTTTGCCTGATCAAATCTGGGTTGAATAAATTGAGGTAAGACTCCGTTTTAACAAGTTATTACATTTATTTCTGTATGGTTCAGCTATCGAACTTAGTGTTGGCAGGTTTATAATAACATATTCCCTCCGTACTCTTGCCACTTAGGTTAGGTGCGTTAGATCTCTCTGACGGGAGGAAGATAAAAAAGTAGAAGTACCAAAAGGGATATACTTTTTTATCTTAAGTTAATAATTGACCATCCAATCATATAATTAATTAGTGCTAATTTAAGTAAGTTAGACCTACGATTATTATTGCAACCCCTTTATTAATTAAAAACAAAAAAAAGAGAAAAAAGAATAGAGGATATTCTATGGAGACAGGGGGTTATAAAAATAAAATTAATCTTAGTAAGGACTAATATCAAAAGCAATTAAAATACTTGGAACTAAGATAATGAATGCTACAGCTATAGGTAATAAATTTAACCAACATAATTCAACTAATTGATCATATCTTAATCTAGGTAATGTAGCTCTAAACCATACAAACATAAAACAGAATACACAAGTTTTTAAACCTAATATTATAGATTGTAAATTAATGAAAGATTCATTTACAAATAATTCAGGCATATTATATCCTCCAAAGAATAAAATTGCTGTGATAGAACTAAATAAAACAATAGAACTATATTCAGCTAAGAAAAAGAAAACAAAAATGATTGAACTATGTTCTGTGAAGAATCCGGCTACTAATTCTGATTCAGCTTCTTGAAGATCAAAAGGTGTTCTAGAAGTTTCCGCTAAAATAGAAATAAAATAGAAAATAAAAACAGGAAGTAATGGAAGTACAAACCAGACAGCTTGTTGACTCTCAATAATTGTAGTAAAATTAAAGGATCCTGTTAGTAAAATTACTATTAAAATAGCACTACTTAAAATTAATTCGTAACTAATCATTGCTGCTGTTGATCTTAAAGAACCTAAAAAGGCATATTTACTATTGGCACTCCATCCTGCAAATAAAAATACCATATACACCTAAAGAAGATAATGCTAAGGTATATAGTACTCCTAATGAAAAATCAAATAAAGTTAAACCTTGACCAAATGGGTATTACTCCCCAACCTAATAAACTAAAGACTAGTGTGGATACAGGAGCTAAATAAAATAATATTTTATTTGATTGTGAAGGTATAACTGTTTCTTTAAGAATTAATTTTAAAGCATCACTAAAGGGTTGAAGAATCCCATAGTAACCTACTGTATTTGGACCTACTCTTCTTTGATGTGCTGCTAATTGTTTTCTTTCTATTATTGTCATGAAAGCTACTGCTAATAATACTGGCAGAACAATTAATAAAACATCTATTAAATTTATAAGTATATCTAATACTGTAGATATTAAGTTATTAATATTGATCATATTCTTATATATTTTTTATTTATAACTTTTTTATTAATTTATTTAAATAAAATTTTTAGTTTAGATAAATAAATTAATAATTTAATATATATATATATATATATATAATATATAGTGTAATTATACTATATATTTTTATACATTTACACACATTTATTAATATCGATTCCCCCTTATCTTTTTTACTTTATTTTCTCCAGCCCTCCCCACAGTATCCTTAATCCTTATTATCCCCTTTGTTTTTAATATATAAAAACAAAGGATCCAAAAAAAAAAAACTAGTTAGAATTATTTTCATCCGCAAAAGCGACCTTAGTTTTTTGGGTAAGGAGGCTGGAATGTGGAATATGGCTTGTTTTATTCTATTTCTTTTTGTATTCCCCTTTATTTTTAATTAAAAATAAATTTTTTAAGATAAAAGGCAAAAAGAAATAGACCTTAAATAAAAAGGGTAATAAAGGAATATAAAAATAAAAAAAGGGGTCTTTAGAATAAAATAATAAATTCAACCTACTATTATTTAATAATTTTTTTAATATGAAGCCTCCCCTCAACCTCACCCTACCTCTTTTTTATATACAATAAAAAAGAGGTAGGATAGAGAAATAGTGGGTGTGGAGTATAATCTAATTTGAATATAGATATAAAAATAAAAACTAAAAACAATAATAGTATATCTTACATCTTTCCTTTTTCTCCTTTTTTTCCTTTGTTTTTTTTGGTCTTTTTCTTTTTAATAATTAAAAAAAAAAAGAAATAATGAAAATAAAAAGGAAAAAAAGGCATGTACTTTCCTTTTGTTTTTTTTATTAAAAAAACAAAAGGCATAACATATCACTGTAACAATCAAAAATGGTCCTTTTTATGTCTTTTTATTTTAAGAAAATAAATCAAATAAATAAGCCAGCCCTCCCCACTATCCACTTTCTTAGCTTGGATGGCTGGTGGGAAAAGGAGGATAGAGGATATTTATTATTTTTTATTTAGGCGATTTTCTCTTTTGGACTCGAACCAAAATTAACATTTTAGAAGAATGCTGTTCTACCATTAAACTAAGAGAAAAAAAATATTAAGTATTTATTATCGGCTTGTATTAAATTATTATATTAATTTCTCTACTCCCCTTTTTATAATATAAGAAAATAATCAATAAATACTACCCACTAAATACTTTCCACATTATAGCCTCCACCCTCTTAATCTTTATTTAATAATACAGTGGATATTGTGGAGGTGATAAGGATTAAATAAAAATTAGGATAGAGGGCATTAGGATAAAATAAAAGGTTAAGAATTGAACCTTAATATAAGTTTTGCAGACCTACTACAGAACCATCTGTAAACTCAACCCATAGCCACTTTGTGGTCATGGCTTGATACTTTTTTTATTTAAATTTAATTTAAAATAAAAA
>MQVO02000244.1:0-13420 GCA_001986395.2 Irpex lacteus
CACAAGTTAATTCTTTTCTTTTCTATTACTTGAGTAACTCCTCTGTAGAAAGATATTACTCTTGTTTGAGAACTATCATATAATACACCTCCTGCACAAATAAATAGTCCAGGTGAAACTAGTCCTTTAGCTAATCCTAAGTTAATAGCACCTTCCCCCAAAAAAACTAGTTAGAATTATTTCTAATTCCTAGTTTTTTGGGTTAGCTTGTATACTGTTACTAAAAACAGCTAAAAGATAAACTGCAGCTTGAGAAACTGAACTAAACAAAAAACTAATAATTTCTATTATTTTTGTAGAAATAATTATAACCTTTAATTAATCTCAACCTGAGGATGAGATTTGCAGGGTGATAAAAGGCCATTCTGCAGGTTAAAGTACAAATTTCATTATAAACAAAGATGAATAGTAAATGAGGAGTAGGGTTATTTAAGGAGACCTGCACTAAGTTGTATCGGCATTAATTTAATTAAATATAAAAAGTTACAAAAACATTCTTCAATAAAAATATAATTAACCTACAAAATAAACAGGTGGTGGTTACTCCTATAATTGCTTACGATAATTGCGATCTTTTAAAATTAAAAATTATTTTTCTTCCTATTAAAAAAAGTATTAAAGTTAAATTCATTGTTTGATTACTATAAAGTAAATTATTTTAAAAAGTAGTCAAAAGTGATTATCCACTACTATCCTGTTAGATAATCTCCTGCCTGATGCCGCCTTCGGAGGCCTCGCATCCGACGGTGGCTATCATCTCCTTAAAAATAAGCCTCCCTCTGAATAAGTGTGTACCCCCTTACTATTAATATTGCTATAACCATAATAACCCGATAATTATAAATATTGTATAACTAATTAGGTTAAAATTATAAACTATTGTTCTCCCCTTTTTTTTATAAATAAAAAAGGATTCAAGTAAAAACTTTTCCACCCTATTGATTTAATAACAATAAACACTATTGAATATAACTACCTAATTTTTTAATAAACTAAGCTGTTTAGGGTTATTTACAACTGCGCCTAATATAATCTTGAATAAAAACAACCTACAGCTAAAAATTAAACACTGTTGTTCATAACACCTATAAACTATTATTATATTTATGATAATTTTATTTAGTTAAATTAAAAATTATTTTTCTTCCTAGGTTTACTTTTATTGTAAAAATTTTTCTTTTTATAATTCTCTATAATATTATACATATAAACTTAATCCAATAGAGAAGGAATAATCTCTAAATAAATTTAAAGATTCTCCCTCCCCTATTCTTTTATTTATATTTTTTATTTTTTGTTTTTAAATTTATGTTTAAGAAAATAAAATTTATACTCTCTTATATAATTAAATACTTTTTTTATTTAGATATATAAAAATAATTAAATAATAAGTAACTAAAATAATAATTAAATAATTAAATATTTATAAAATTTTAAAGTTCTATAAATCTATTCCTTATATTAAGGGATAAATAACTTTTAATTAAATTAAATTTATAATAAATTTGGGGGATTAATACCATTTTTCTTTTTAAATCAATTATTTTACGGTTATATAATCTTATTCGCCTTATTAGTATTAGTTTCATGAGTAATTTTACCATATCTTTTACAGTTACAAATCGTGAGATTATTAATAACTAAATTATAATATAAATAAGTCTATTATTTAATGGTTTAAAATATCTCCTTGATAAGGAGGCAATAGATGTTCGATCCATCTTAGACTTAAAGTTCCCATAGCTTAATTTGGTTAGAGCAATAAATTGAAGCTTTATTGATAAAAGTTCAAGTCTTTTTGGGGACCCTATTCTTTTATTTATATTTTTTATTTTTTGTTTTTAAATTTAAAAAATATTTAATTATTTAATTATTATTTTAGTTACTTATTATTTAATTAAATCTATTTATATTAATAAGAGTATTTCTTATATTTTATCTTTTAATATTATTTTATTAATATCTTTTTATTTTTATTTACCTTATTTATTAGAAGGTTTATATCTTTTATTATTATAATGTTTCATATTTATCTTTATTTAAGTCCTATTGTTGCTATTTTATTAATATTAATTAATTATTTTATATCTTTAGATAATTCTTATATTGAAAAGAAAAGTCCTTTTGAATGTGGTTTTACTTCTTATGAACAATCTAGATCTTCTTTTAATGTTTCTTTCATTTTAGTTGCTATCTTATTTTTACCTTTTGATTTAGAAATCTCTTCTCTTTTACCTTATGTTATCTCCGCTTATAATAATAATCTTTACGGTTTATTTATCTTATTATTCTTTTTATTTATTTTAATACCCTTTAATAATCCAGCCGATATCTTTTTATTGCTGGAGGAGGTGACCCTGTACTATACCAACACCTATTCTTCCAAACAATTCTATATGTTATTCCTCTAGTTATTATGCCTTCGGGTTTCCGGTTTAACGCATTTTATTCACTCTATGCAAAGCGATTTCCTAACGCAGTAGCTCCAAGTCAATCATTTCTTGAATGGCTGATTGGGTTTGCTGTAGGCGATGGTAGCTTTGTAGTTAACAGCCGAGGAACTGCTGTATTCGTGATTACACAACTTACTGAAGATATTCAGGTACTTCTGAACATTATTTTTGTTTACAGGGGAGAAATAAAAGTTAATATATTAATAATTAAGAATAAATATAATAAACTGTTTGAACTATACTAATATTTCTAATATGTAAGATTAAAGAATATAAATATAATTAATTACTATTTATACAATTAAAGAATATATAATTTGAACTCTTAGTTAAGGAGCGTAGCGAGTGAGTGGAACGAGGGATTACTATAGATTAAAAATAAACAAAAATCTTCTTTTCTTAAACTCTTTAGCATTAACCACAATACAACTTGTAGTATTATTACTTCTACCGAACCCTCCGTATAAACAATTTTAATAATAATTTAGCAATCCATCTTTTTGCCCCTTTTGACTCAGCTTTAACTTTATATAAAGTATTTTACATAATCAGAGAAAATATACAACTTTCTCACAGGAGTAGCCTCCTTTAATAATAAATTGATATTCAGGAATTAAATTTTTAGCCATTTTCAACTCTTCAGAGAAATAAATAGCAGTCCATTTACCTACCTCCTTTTATTTAAATAAAAATAAAAATAAGGAAAGTAGCTACTTGTTCCATTAAAAAAATAATGGTTCAATCGAAGCATTAGATAATGGAACTCCCTCTTCTATCCTTTTTTTTATTAAAAAAAAAGGGGAAGAAGATTTTAGTTGGTTTGTAGATGAGGATGGTAAGATGATAGACTATAATAAAAAGATTAATGTTTTTGAAGCTGTACAATTATTGCACCACTTTCTAAACAAAAAGTATGGTATATCTAAGGAAACGGTTAAAGAAATAAAATTTATATCTAATATTTTTTTATTCTAACAGCTGTGTAATTGTAAGACTCTATTAAAATTTTATTTACTTTATATTTTTTATACTTTTACTTTGTTGAAGACTATTAAAATTATAACCTCTCTACTTAAACATTTTTTATTTTTTTTATTTCTTTATTTTTATTTATTGAATATAATAATCTAATTATAATATTTTATTTAAGTTTTAATTTTAATATTATAAATTTAATTTATTTAATAAAAGGAATGATGTGAATATAATTGGCACTCATATATCTAGATGTTATGTTTCCGAACTCCTGAAGAACCACGGTTAAGTGTGGTGGGATCAGTAGGAACAGTAAGTAATATGACAAGGAGGTGTGGCGACCTGACGTTTAAGTACATACCAATTTTATTTTTGGGTTTATTAACCCCCCTATGAACCTTTTAATAAAGCTAAATATAAATTAATTAAGCCTATGATTTAAAGGTAGAATAATTTTCTTGATAAGGAATCTGTAGAAGTTCGAATCTTCTTGGGCTTATTGGTCTTTTTTTTTTTAATTATTCTTTTGTTTAATCCCAACCCAAAAAAACTAATTATTTCATCCGCAATTATTAAAATTTAATTTAATTAAATTTTAATTAGAGGCCTAGTTTTTTTGTTGGTTTATTAAAAAAAAAAGGAGGGTAAAGGTAATAATGATTGTTACAGTGATAAAAATTAAATATATAATATATTGTTAGACCACTGTCTTTCCCCACTCCTCACCTACTTTTGTCTTTTTCTTATGCCTTTTTATTTTCTTTATTTCTTTTTTTTTTTAATTATTAAAAAGAAAAAGACAAAAAGGGAAAAAAGAAATAAAATAAAAAGGGGTGGTTTGAGGATAAAGGGCAGATGGTAGATTTTTTTACAAATAAGTAAAACATCTTATATTTTATTATCAACCACTATCCACTTATCATCATCCTCTTTTTCCTTTTTTTATTAAAAAAGGGGGGGGCAGAGGCCGGTGGCGTGGGCGGATAATAAATGCTTAGTAATAACTATAAAAAGATAAAGTTTTACATTTAGATTAAAATTAAATTTTTAATTGTATATTTTTATATTTTTTTTTAGAAATATAATATATGCCTTTTTATAATAAAAAAAAAAGGAATAAATAAAAAATTAATCTTGTCTACTTATATGTGTTCAGCCCCCCCATTTTTATTATAAAAATAATTATGGGTAATGTGGATGGATATTAAATATAATTATATACTTGTGTATATAATTTTAAATTAAATTAAATTATGAGGCTTTTAAAAAAACAAATTTTACTTAGATTAGTAAATTCTTATGTTGTAGATTCACCACAACCAGCTAATCTATCTTATTTATGGAACTTTGGTTCTCTATTAGCAGTATGTCTTATTTTACAAATTTTAACTGGAATATTTTTAGCAATGCACTATCAAGCTCATGTAGATTTTGCTTTTAATTCTGTAGAACATATAATGAGAGATGTAAACAGTGGTTGGGCAATTAGATATACTCATGCTAATGTAGCTTCTTCTTCTTTATTTTTGTGTATGCACATATAGCTAGAGGATTATATTATGGTTCATATAAAGCACCTAGAGTATTAGTATGGTCAATAGGAGTAATAATTTTAATAGTAATGATGGCTACAGCCTTCCTAGGTTACGTATTACCTTATGGACAAATGTCATTATGGGGAGCTACTGTAATTACAAATTTATTAAGTGCTATAACCATTCTTTGGACAAGATTTAGTTGAATTAATTTGGGGAGGTTTTAGTGTAAGTAATGCAACACTAAATAGATTCTTCTCTTTACATTATTTATTACCATTCTTATTAGCTGCTTTAGCTGTAGCTCACTTAATAGCTTTACACACAAACGGTTCAGGTAACCCTAATGGTATTGGTTCAACTTCTGATAGATATTCAATGCATCCATATTTTACATTCAAAGATCTTGTAACTATTTTCTTTTTCTTCCTTGTTTTATCTATTATTGTTTTTCTACTACCCTAACTTATTAGGACATTCAGATACTATATACCAGCCAACCCTATGCAAACTCCTCCTTCAATTGTACCTGAATGGTAATCTATTACCATTCTATGCTATTTTAAGATCAATACCTAATAAATTATTAGGAGTTATTGCTATGTTTGGTTCATTATTAATTTTATTAATTTTACCTTTAACTGATGTTTCTAGAATAAGGAGGAAATCAATTTAGACCAGCCATGAAATTATTCTTCTGGTTTCTTTGTTGTAAATTTTGTAATCTTAATGTGGATCGGATCTCAACATCCTACATCTCCTTATGTAGAAATAGGACAAATCTCTACAGCAATTCTACTTCCTTTGGTTTGTATTAATAGTGCCTGCAATAGGTTTAGCTGAAAATACAATTATGGATATTGCTACTAGCCCAGCCGACCTTAAATAAGGAAAAGTGAATAGTTAAGAATAATTCTTATTTTAATAACCCCTGTTCTCAACCACGGCCTCTTAGATTCTAAAGTGGATTGTGGATGGAGGGTATGCATCCTTTATCCTTGTCCCCCAGGTTAAAAGAGTAGAGGTACCTTATATAAAATTTATTTTAAATAAAAAATATAAAAATATGATCAATATTAATAATCTTCTAGTAGTAAGTCTATAATTATTTAAATAGTAGTATAAAGTCTCTCTCTAATAGTAAACCTATCCCCCAAAAAACTAGTTAAAATTATTATCCAGCGACCCCTAGTTTTTTTTTTTGGATATAATAAATAATTAATATAAGATATCTATGCTGAGGAAGTACTAACTAAATTTATAATTACTGGTAAGTTAGTATACTTAACTGAAGACAAGAAACTGATCTTCTCCTACCTCTAATACAATTAATTTAATTCTATAAAATTAGAAATCAAAAGGGTAAATTGTATTCTATAAAAATTAAAAATAATTTGAGTGTGGAGCAGTGGTTCGATTCCACTCTGGCCTATTATCTTTATTTCTTGCTTTCTTCTTACACTAAGTAAAAAAAACAGTACTAGATACAGAGATATATTACAGTGTGATTCCTAACTCAATTTAAGGTACTTAGACTTAGCATTATGTACTTTAAGATTTTATCTTAAGCGTAGTGTTTAAATACTACAGCTATAATCTTACTTTTCAAGTTTATACTTGGGTACAAAGTGTTGATACTCAATATAAGCTAAGCAATATGCAACTACTAAATACACTACCAAAACTGTAAGATGATAGTATAGTATCTTATATCTTACAGTTTATTTTATCCTTTTCCAGTCTATGAAAATAGCAACCCAAAAAAAAAATGTTATTATGGTTAAACAGTTTTCAACTACTACTAATGTTTGTGCCCCTGAAAATAAAGAAATTACCTGTTTTCCTCTTTTTTATATAAAAAAGGATCCCCCAAAAAACTAATTATTTATAATTCCTAGTTTTTTTGGTGGTGAGATTAAAAAGGCTGTAGATTCACAGTATAAGTATATATGTACCGAAGTTTAAATAACCGTTAGAAGATGAAATATCTAAACTTCCAATTGATAGTGCAAATTAGGCTATAAGTAAATATGCTGCTTTTATGGAAAAACATAGTGCAAAAACTTAATTACGAGTTGATGAAGAGCGTGCTAAGTGTGTAGAGACTGTTATAAGGAAATACTGAAAAAATATCCTAATATTTTTGAACAAAGTATAGAAAATAGAGTTAGTAAAGTAGCTGAAGGAAAATTATTTAATGAAGAACATGAAGAGAATATGTTACTAGGACAAGGGGAATTACCTTAAAGCTATTTTAACTAAATGTGTTAGGTAACTAATTCATGGCTCTAATTAAAATTTAATTTAATTAAATTTTAATAATACCGGGATAATTAATTAGTTTTTTTTGTTTATGGTGTTAAATTAAAAGATTTTCAAGATTGATGCAATATAAGCCGAATTAATAAAGAATAAGGATCCTTTCACTCAAAAAGGATTTGACCTGGTTTGGCCCTGATTCAAATCTGGGTTGAATAAATTGAGGTAAGACTCCGTTTTAACAAGTTATTACATTTATTTCTGTATGGTTCAGCTATCGAACTTAGTGTTGGCAGGTTTATAATAACATATTCCCTCCGTACTCCTTGCCACTTAGGTTAGGTGCGTTAGATCTCTCTGACGGGAGGAAGATAAAAAAGTAGAAGTACCAAAAGGGATATACTTTTTTTATCTTAAGTTTAATAATTGACCATCCAATCATATAATTAATTAGTGCTAATTTAAGTAAGTTAGACCTACGATTATTATTGCAACCCCTTTATTAATTAAAAACAAAAGAAAAAGAGAAAAAGAATAGAGGATATTCTATGGAGACAGGGGGTTATAAAAATAAAATTATCTTAGTAAGGACTAATATCAAAAGCAATTAAAATACTTGGAACTAAGATAATGAATGCTACAGCTATAGGTAATAAATTTAACCAACATAATTCAACTAATTGATCATATCTTAATCTAGGTAATGTAGCTCTAAACCATACAAACATAAAACAGAATACACAAGTTTTTAAACCTAATATTATAGATTGTAAATTAATGAAAGATTCATTTACAAATAATTCAGGCATATTATATCCTCCAAAGAATAAAATTGCTGTGATAGAACTAAATAAAACAATAGAACTATATTCAGCTAAGAAAAAGAAAACAAAAATGATTGAACTATGTTCTGTGAAGAATCCGGCTACTAATTCTGATTCAGCTTCTTGAAGATCAAAAGGTGTTCTAGAAGTTTCCGCTAAAATAGAAATAAAATAGAAAATAAAAACAGGAAGTAATGGAAGTACAAACCAGACAGCTTGTTGACTCTCAATAATTGTAGTAAAATTAAAGGATCCTGTTAGTAAAATTACTATTAAAATAGCACTACTTAAAATTAATTCGTAACTAATCATTGCTGCTGTTGATCTTAAAGAACCTAAAAAGGCATATTTACTATTGGCACTCCATCCTGCAAATAAAATACCATATACACCTAAAGAAGATAATGCTAAGGTATATAGTACTCCTAATGAAAAATCAAATAAAGTTAAACCTTGACCAAATGGTATTACTCCCCAACCTAATAAACTAAAGACTAGTGTGGATACAGGAGCTAAATAAAATAATATTTTATTTGATTGTGAAGGTATAACTGTTTCTTTAAGAATTAATTTTAAAGCATCACTAAAGGGTTGAAGAATCCCATAGTAACCTACTGTATTTGGACCTACTCTTCTTTGATGTGCTGCTAATTGTTTTCTTTCTATTATTGTCATGAAAGCTACTGCTAATAATACTGGCAGAACAATTAATAAAACATCTATTAAATTTATAAGTATATCTAATACTGTAGATATTAAGTTATTAATATTGATCATATTCTTATATATTTTTTATTTATAACTTTTTTATTAATTTATTTAAATAAAATTTATTAGTTTAGATAAATAAATTTAATAATTTAATATATATATATATATATATATAATATAGTGTAATTATACTATATATTTTTATACATTTACACACATTTATTAATATCGATTCCCCCCTTATCTTTTTTACTTTATTTTCTCCAGCCTCCCCACAGTATCCTTAATCCTTATTATCCCCCTTTGTTTTAATATATAAAAACAAAGGATCCAAAAAAAAAAACTAGTTAGAATTATTTCATCCGCAAAAGCGACCTTAGTTTTTTGGGTAAGGAGGCTGGAATGTGGAATATGGCTTGTTTTATTCTATTTCTTTTGTATTCCCCTTTATTTTTAATTAAAAAATAAATTTTTAAGATAAAAGGCAAAAAGAAATAGACCTTAAATAAAAAGGGTAATAAAGGAATATAAAATAAAAAAAGGGGTCTTTAGAATAAAATAATAAATTCAACCTACTATTATTTAATAATTTTTTTAATATGAAGCCTCCCCTCAACCTCACCCTACCTCTTTTTTATATAAATAAAAAGAGGTAGGATAGAGAAATAGTGGTGTGGAGTATAATCTAATTTGAATATAGATATAAAAATAAAACTAAAAACAATAATAGTATATCTTACATCTTTCCTTTTTCTCCTTTTTTTCCTTTGTTTTTTTTTGGTCTTTTTCTTTTTAATAATTAAAAAAAAAAAAGAAATAATGAAAATAAAAAGGAAAAAAAGGCATGTACTTTCCTTTTGTTTTTTTTTTAAAAAAACAAAAGGCATAACATATCACTGTAACAATCAAAAATGGTCCTTTTTATGTCTTTTTATTTTAAGAAAATAAATCAAATAAATAAGCCAGCCCTCCCCACTATCCACTTTCTTAGCTTGGATGGCTGGTGGGAAAAGGAGGATAGAGGATATTTATTATTTTTTATTTAGGCGATTTTCTCTTTTGGACTCGAACCAAAATTAACATTTTAGAAGAATGCTGTTCTACCATTAAACTAAGAGAGAAAAAAATATTAAGTATTTATTATCGGCTTGTATTAAATTATTATATTAATTTCTCTACTCCCCTTTTTATAATATAAGAAAATAATCCAATAAATACTACCCACTAAATACTTTCCACATTATAGCCTCCACCCTCTTAATCTTTATTTAATAATACAGTGGATATTGTGGAGGTGATAAGGATTAAATAAAAAATTAGGATAGAGGGCATTAGGATAAAAAGAATAAAAGGGTTAAGAAGGAATTGAACCTTAATATAAGTTTTGCAGACCTACTACAGAACCATCTGTAAACTCAACCCATAGCCACTTTGTGGTCAGTGGCTTGATACTTTTTTATTTAAATTTAATTTAAAATAAAAAGAAAATAATAATGAGAGTATTAGCCCCAGATTAATTAATTTTATCTGAATATATATATCCCTTTTACTATGTATAATTTAATAAATTTAAAAAAAATTCCGTTTTAAGTTTGATGGGCAAATCAATTTGTATAACTTTTCCAAATTTAAAAATCTAACAAGCAATAATTTGTTAGAGTTCAAATGAGTAACTATAAAATAGTATGTAAAAATAATTATATATTAAATTAATTAATTATCCCGGTATTATTAAAATTTAATTAAATTAAATTTTAATTAGAGCCTAGTTTTTTTAGGTAAAATAAATATAGTTTGGTGAGCACTCAATTTTCTATGGAAGTCCTATTCTCAACTTGTAGGTCACCACCTAGGAGATGGTTCTCTGGCTATGACACAAACATCTATTATTCCGTATTTTTTTTAATGGACTCAAACTGCTAAGCGGCTCAGTTATGTTTGGTCTGTTTAAACAACACTACAACATTACTACGGTCGGTTTTACTCGGTATGTCTCAGCATACCAAAAGGGAATTCATGTACCATTCTTTCAAGTAATAACTCGAAATTATCCACAACTTACCTCAACCCCAAAAAAACTAGTTAGAATTAATTCTAATTCCTAGTTTTTTGGGGATTTATCTCTTTGTTATCGGTTCAAGAGTTTTATAATTTAATAGAATTTAAACCCCTTTGTACAAACTCACGCTTTCTTTATCTTAAAGTAAAACGGGGGTTATACAAATTTAAATTTTATTTTTACTAAAGAAAGGGAGCCTATTTATCTATTAGTAGTTTTTTTAGAGATAAATATAGGTGCTACCATTGCTAATAATAATATTAAACTAGTTATAATTAACCAGAATGCTCCTAATGTATAAAGACTTTGACCTACAGCTTGTACTTGTAAAAAGTTAACAAAAGTAGTATCCACAGTTACTGGATTAAATGCATTAAATACAACATTAGCACTAGATATATTAGAATCTAAAAAGAATCCATTTAAATTAGTTAATGTATTTAAAAATGTTGATAATAAAGACACATCACTAACTGTAAAAGGTGTTATAGTAAAAAATTCATAAATAAATAAAGAACCAATGGCTAATGCTAAAGGTAAATTTTTAGTATATTGACTACCAGCATCTAAAATATCTGTTAATTTTATGTTTATCATCATTATAACAAATAAGAATAAAACTGCAATGGCACCAATATATACAATAATATAAGAAATACCTATAAACCTATACCCGATAAGATTAAATATCCAGCTGCATTAACAAATACAGAGATTAAAAAAATTACAGCAATTACTGGATTTTTAGATGTAATTACTAAAACACTAGAAAGTAGAGAACCAAAAGCTAATAAATCTATAAAAATATTTTTCATGTTAAAGTTTAAATTTTGATTTAGCCTATATAATTTATTTTATAAGATAAAATTATACTCGATTATATTTTACCTTTAACTATATCCTATGATTTTATTAAAAAAATATACAATCAGTGGATGCTGTTCCCTTCCCCTTTGTCCATCCCATTTTATAATTAAAAAGGAGAGAAGGAAAAAGAGTAGTGGTTAGATAATTGCTAATATATACAGACAAAAGGCTGTAGACAAGATATAAATATATCAAGTAGGTTTAACCTAGAATATTTGATAAAATAATATTTTATATAATTAAATATAACAAAAAAACTAATTATTTCTGTCCACAATCCAATCCACACTCCACTCCACAATCCACAAAGTGGGCTGGGGTGGAGTGGATTGGGCTGGACCTAGTTTTTTTATGACTAATTTATTTAATTATACAATTTCTATTCCCTTATTTTTATTTTGTAAAGAAAAAGAGAATGAGACTAAATAATTAAATAAAACTCTATAATTTTTCTTATTTTTTAATATTTTATTTAAAATAAAGGATAGGAGAGTAAAAAGTAAAGTATACTTATTTAGTTTATTTTATTATCGGAATAGAGAGGAATCGAACCTCCAAGGGTTGCCCCAGACAATTAGCAATCGTATTAACTTACCAGTGAAAACTATTCCTTAAATATAGCCTTTATTTCTTTTTATTTTCTTAAGAAAATAAAAAGGCTTAATTAAATTAATAAAGGTAAGTGCGTATGGGGTATTAATACATAATATAATTTTACTAAACTATATTATAAAATACATACCTGATACTATTATGAGTATAATAATAAGAAAGCGATCATTAAAGAGATAATCCAGTTGCTTCGGCTAGAGCAAATCCTAAGATTGCGTAACTGAATAATTGATTTTTAATTTGAGGGTTTCTTGCTGTTGATGCAATTAAAGAAGAGAAGATTAATCCAATCCCTGCTCCTGCTCCAATTAAACCAGAGCAAGCTAATCCTGCTCCTAAATATTTAGCTGCTGTTAACATATTTAAAATATGAGAACAGTAAGATAGTGTCTGAAATTAGAAATTAAATAACTAATATCAAAGTTATAAGAATCCTTTACCCCTTTACTTCCTTATCATTTTCCCTTAATAAGGAAAAATGGCATAGGAAGATATGATAGAGGGGTATGGACATAATTCCTTTTATATCCTTATATATTTTTATTTTTTGTATTTTCCCTTTTTATTTTTTTTAAAAAGGGGGGTATAAAATTAAAAAAAGGGGTAAAGTAAATAGTTTAATTTAATTTATCTAACTTTAAATAAGATTACACGACGACTACCTTCTAATACAGTACCTGTATTTACTGAAAAGGATGGTGTATGTGTACAACATAATTCCATGGAACAAGTAGCAGTTTGGCTAAGTGGACAACTAGATCGTGATGTAAACCCTCGACAAGTCTCACTGGCAGCTAAGAGCCCAACTCGAAGTGTGTCAGGGTATCGTATTATTCGTTCTAACACACCTCTAGGTTACTCTAAGAACTTTGATGATAAGTCATAGTGCTACTCCCCTCTCCTCCCCTTTTTTTATATTAAAAAAAAAAGGATAAGCAATAATTATATAATTATGTGATTTGTATAGTATAGCGATTATTTGATGTCGCCTTTCGTATAATGGTAGTACACCTGTCTTCGAAACAGTGAATATAGGTTCGATTCCTATAAGGCGTTGTGACATATGGCGAGTATAGTATAGTGGTTTAGTATGTCTTCCTTCCAAGTAGATGGCTTCAGTTCGAT